>VYZX01021345.1:488007-547298 GCA_013401335.1 Brachypteracias leptosomus | reverse complement strand
CTGGCTGAACCAGGACAATCTGCTTCCTTTAATTTGTTCCTCTTATACCTCCACCACATAGTCTGTGGGATACACCCCTTACATGTGAGTGCCTAAGACTTATCCAGTAACCAGATGTTTCATCTGTTTGAGAGTGTCACTATATAAGGCACCTATATAAGGTAGGTGTTCCTACACAGTGCCACAGTCATAGAATCATAGAATCATTTAGGTTGAAAAAGACCTCCAGGATCATCAAGTCCAACCTTCACCCCAACATCTCCCTGACCCCTAGCCCATGTCTTGAAGCACCACATCTACTCATTTTTTGAACACCTCCAGGGATGGTGACCCTCCCACCTCCCTGGGCAGCCTGTTCCAGTGCCTAACCACTCTTTAAATAAAGAGCTTCTTCCTAATATCCAATCTAAACCTCCCCTGGCATAACTTGAGGCCGTTACCTTTTGTCCTGCCATTAGTTACTTGGGAGAAGAGACCAACACCAGCCTCACTACAACCTCCTTTTAGGAAGTTGTCAAGAGCAATAAGGTCTCCTCTAAGCCTCCTCTTCTCCAAGCTAAACAATCCCAGTTCCCTCAGGTGCTCCTCATAAGACATATTCTCCAGACCTCTCACCAGCTTCGTTGCCCTTCTCTGCACCTGCTCCAGCACCTCAATGTCCTTCTTATACTGTGGTGCCCAAAACTGGACACAGTACTCAAGCTAAGGTCTCAGGAGTGCTGAGTACAGGGGCACGATCACCTCCCTACTCCTGCTGGTCACACCATTTCTAATACAGGCTAGGATACTGTTGGCCTTCTTGGCCACCTGGGCACACTGCTGGCTCATGTTCAGTTGGCTGTCACATCAAACAGGGCTGTTCAAGCCCACTGAAACATCTGAATGTCTTTTTAAATATCCAAATGTTCTCCAAGCTCTATCCAACTCAAAGGAGCACACTTATTACAAAGAAAGTATCATTAGCAGCACTGCTTGGAACAAAGTTTCCTAGCAAATTTCAGAATCATTTTAATTCTTATCTGTGTTTGTCCACTGGTGCTGTGATAAAGACATGGTATATGAGAACAACTGAAAAATTTTAAAAATGACACTCCAAACAAGTTGTAATATTTTTTCTTTTCCTTTCTTGCTCCTTCACCAGCATAGCAATGGTGTGATCCCTCTTTGAGCAGGAACATATATCTCATAAACCCAGCTGTAAAAACAGACCTCTGTAACCAAAACAAGTATTTCAGAACTAAGCCTTCAATACTCACCCAAAGTGTTAGTTGCAAAATTTTTTTCAAGTCCATCTTCAGTTAATTCTCTGTTATTCACCATACATCCTGCATTGTTGATCTGTAAGACAACTCCTGTAAACAAAGGTAATCTACACAAATATCTACTAACAAACCCACACACACCAGCAGTTCATGGTAGTTTGCTGGTTTTTGGCACTGCAACACCAAGCTACAAATTGTTTCAATAAGCCATGCTATTCCAAGTCACACTACTCTGTTGCTGATCACAAAGGTTCTTCATAAACAGAGATTCTTTAGAGAAATGGCTCACCACAGATGTATTACACTAAGAGCCAACAGTCCTCTTAGTGCCTTTTGCCATGTTTTTAAACTCTTCTCACAGAAGGTAATATGCAAGTTGCAGAGCAGATATTAGAACACAAATATGCCTGCAGTTTGCTGCTGTCACCTGAGAGACCACTGAACCCACACCACTATGCAGTGATGGATTCTTGGTTAAGAGAAAATTCACTATGGGAAGCTGTGCAATGTGCAGTAGGATGGCCCACAGGAACTCCCACCCACAGCAAATTAAAAGGATTAGCTCCAAACTTGGCAGATTAGCCAGGTCAGCAGGTTGCTGCACCCTAGGTAGCCCTGAGAAAAGCAGAGCTAACCAGTAGAGGTGTTTCATGCTGGCTTTATGCCCTGGCTGCAGGGACCTCAGTCTTTTCTCTCTGCCTGGCAATCCTGCACAGATACCCACCCTCACTCCCAGGTTGCTACAACAGAGATGCACCACACACCATGGATGCACTGCCAGGTAAAACCTCATGAACAGCCAAAGCTTCCAGCCTATGTACAGCCACCATATTCTCAGACACGCTTCTTTCTCTGCCTTACCTTCCAGAAGAAGCTCAGGTTTTTCCTTCCCACTTTGAAAAGAGATCTGCCTCCTCCATCTCTTCCTGCCCATGCACTGCACCTCCTCAAAAGCGATTTTCCCATTTCTATCAGAATTTCCACATCTAGTAAGCACCAAAACAACTGCTCCAGGTGCCTCTGTTTTAGTATGGCCCCCAGAGCAAATTTTCATTGCTAAATAAAGGGGGAAATGTACAGAACCCCTCACCAGCCAGGATGCTTAACTGCTTTCTCTCTCCCTGACTCTGTTTTAGACTGCTCTAACAAGACTTTCTAAAAATGTTTAATCATTAAGAAGGACTAGCTTTAATTCAACTAGCTTTAATGGGGACAAAGTTATTAGTAATGGAAGTCAAACAGAAAATGTGTGGTAAGAACCTCAAAACATGCAGCTAAAAAAAGTACTGCTTTTCTCTCTCCTCTGTAGCATACCTCTGTATGTGAACTGAGAATGGACAAGAACAAACGGGCCATGGAGACTACTGCAAAAACATTTAGAGACAATCAGGCAGAGAACTGTGGAGCCTAAATCATGCAATGCACACTACCTGCTGGACAAATCCATAGGCTACTCACTCCAAAGACATACACACAATTTAATTATGCAAACTTACCAACACATTTAACTTATGTTCATTCTTGAATTTTTCAGCAAACTTCCAGATTTCCTTGGGATTGGATATATCCACAATATGTAAAAAGATATTCTAAAGAAAATAAAAAGTAAGTTACAATCAACAGGGACAGTGGAGAAACCCAGTTAAGATCTGTCTGGATGAAAAGGTATTTAAGCAGCATGAAAAAAGACTATGTCTGGAACACAACTAAAGCACTCAGGTTAACACACACAACTGGAAAATCTAATTGTAGTCCTTAAAATATGCTTAGTCACTTGATTCAGTTGCTTCTGAGCCACAGCTTTTTAATGCGGAATTTATTAAAAGAGAGCCCTACTTAGATAAATATACATGAAAGACAGTCAGGCACAGCAGAGAAGTAGAAAAATACTGCAAAGCTTGCAAAAGTTCTGTTTAAACAATTCAGACAGCAGCTTCCTCTTCAGCAACTTTCCAAAGCAATGCTCAAGGTCACAGCATTAGAGAATAATTTAGGTTGGAAGGGACCTCTGGAAGCTGCTTAGTCCCACTGCTGTTTCCAGGCAGGTAACTGAGATCAGGTTGTCGAAGAAAGTTTTATTTCCAAAGATGGAGATTCACCAGCCTCTCTGAGCACCCTGATCCAGTGTCTTACCACCTTCACGGTAAAAAAAAAATATTTCCTACTATTTAGAATTTTTCCTTCTTACAATCTGTGTCTGCAGTGAAAGGACAAGAGGCAGCAAACTTCAAAGAGAAGCACAGCACAGCCTTTCCTATACCCTCCCATCACATGGCTGTAGACTACAGTAAGACCCATTTCAGCCTTCTCTTCTTAACCCTGAGCAAAACAAGCCCTCTCAACCACTCCTTGCACATCATGCATCCCATCTTCCTTGTGACTTTTGCAGCCCTTCACTGGACTTGTTCCAGGACATTGATGACTTCCTTGTCCTGGGGAGCCCTTAACTGGGCACAGGACTCCTGCTGTGGTCTCACAAAAGCTTAATAGAGAGGAAGAAGAACTTCCCCCAGCCTGCTGGCTACACTAATGTTCATACAGCCTGGGGTGGGGTTGGCCTTCCTTGCTCCAGGGCACACTGCACAGCTCAGACACAACTTGTCACCCCCAGGTTCTTTTCTGCAAAGCTGCTTTCCAGCCAACTAGCCCTAGCCTGTACTGCTCCAGGGGGTTACTCCATCCCAAGGCAGGATTGTGCAGCTGCTTTTGGTGAACTTCATGAGGTTCACGCCAGGCCAGTTCCTCACCTGTTAAAGCCCTCTGAAGAGCAGTCCTGCTCTTCAAGCTCCAACTCCTCCCCTCCCCCATTTAAGATCATCTGCAATGTGACAAAGATTGCACTTCACTCCATCATCCAAGTTGTGAAAAGAGATGTTAAACAGTTTTTGCCCCTGTATTGACTCATGGGGAATGCCATTAAAAAAAAAATGTTAACAGATCAGCTTTGTACTGTTCATTACTACTTCTGAGCCAAATGTTCCAGGCAGTCTTCCACTCAGCTTGTCATCCACCAGTTCAAACCACATCTCTTCAAATCGGCAACAAGGATACTACGGGAGACCATGTAAAAAGCCTTGGCAAAGTGAAGGAAAGTGGCAAGCACTGGTCTCCTCTTGTCCACAGGCAGAGCCATCTCAAAGGCAGTGATCAGGATGTTCAGGCCAGGTTTGACCTCAATAAGTCCACACTGGTGGGTTTTGGGGTTTTGTTTTGTTTTCTCTTTTTTCAACCACCTTCCTATCTTTCATGGCTTCCATGACAATTTGCTCCACAGCGTTCCTGGGGAAGCCATTAAGGCTGACCAGCCTGTAGTTCCCAAATCCTTCTTGGGTTTTTTGGTTTGTTTGTTTTTTTTTTTTTTTTTTTTTTAATATGAGTGGTTCACCCTTTTCCAGTTAATAGAAAGCACCTCCCACTTTGAGGGGGTTTCCCTTGAAGATCAACCGGCTTTCTTAAGGCCTTTTGCAGACCATAAAAAAGAGAATTTACTTTCCTAAAACCAAAGGCTGTAATTCTGCTGCTTATCCTTCTCACCCGTCCAGTCTTAAATTCCACAATCTCATGGCCACTTCCACCAAGGCAGCTATTCAAGACTGCTATTTACAGCAGGTCCAGCAGAGATCATCCCTAATTGGCTTGTCCAACACTCATGTAAAAAAAATTGTCCTTGATGCTCTCCAGAAATCCCTTGGCTTGTTTATGCCCTTCCATGCTGCCAGCAGGTATTAAGGTGGTTCAAATGCTCTTCTGACCATGGAGCTTCCCCAGTCCTCTAAAAAAGGCTCGATCTACTTCCTCATCTTTGTCAGGCAGTCTGTAGCAGACACCCACCATGACATCATCCACATTGATCTGACCTCTGTGCATTACCCATAAGCTCTCAACTAACTCATTACCCATCTCAGAGCAAAGCTCCATGCATTCAAGCCACTCCTTTACACAGAACCCAGCTCCTCCTCTTTGTTTTCTCAGCTTGCCTTTCTAAAAGGGCCTGTGCGCATCCATTGCAACACCCTAGTCATGCCAAACACATCTCTCTAATCCCAGTGAGATCACAGCTCTGCAACCATGCATGGGTTCCTGTGTTGCTTATGAACACATGTGTATTCATGTACAGGCATCTGAGATGGGATCCCACTCATGTCACTTTCATACGAAAACTGTGAGAGCCTCCTCCATTTTGCTGTCCTCTAGACACATACTCACTGTCCCCATGACTCCACTACTCTTCTGGATTTGATCACTATCCCCCAATGAAACCAGTTTAAAGCCCTCCTCACTTTGCCTCCTCACAGCAAACCTGTTGGCAAAGATACTCTTGCTCCACTTTGTCATTCCTGCTCAGCAATGCTCATTTCTCAGAAGGTCAAAGAGGTCATGAAGGCCAAAGACAAAGTGACAAAGGCCAAAGTGACACCAGCTTCACATTCAGGTGTTGACCCACAGGGTGCATACGCTCCTACCCAAGCTCTTCCCTTGTATTGGAAGGATTCAGGACAGCACTTGGACCTCAATGCTCTCAACCCACCGTAAAGCACTCTTGATGAACTCAAGGTCACCACTCACAATGTCAGGAGTCCCCATATGTTTGAGTAACAAGAGGTACTAGTCCAAAGTTCAGACAAACCTCAGCAGACTCTCCACAATACCCTAGGATCTGAGTTTCAAGAAAGTGACAAACCTCTCAAGACATCAAGCCAAGACTGCAGATGGGTGCCTCCATCCCACACAGGAGGGAGCCTCCAGACATTATCACCCATCACTTCCTCCCAGTGCTGAGAATGGTTCAGGATCATCTGTCTCCAACACCTCCCCTTGACAGAGCTTGTTCTTCCTTATCCATGGTACTATACCTATCCCATAAATGCACATCTGCTGGCAGAGAATGAGCCTGCCTTCTGTTGCCAGCAGTCACAAGCTTTCATTCCTCCCCAACTTAGAAGTTTCTATCCACTACTTAAGCACAGCTTCCAGCTGTCCATCCTTCCATACAATGGGGTGTTTGTGCTCTTCTACTCTCTGCAAAGATCCTTTCTATCTCCTGTTTCTGTTCCCTATGGTTGTACAGCCTGCTCATCTTCTGCCATCACTTCACCTGGCAGTCCAGCACCTTGACCACAGCAGAACCCAACAGATGAGGCCACCACCACGCTCTGTCCCAGGCTCAGGGAAAAGTACCAGTCACTCCCTGTAGCCCAACATCTGCCACATCAATCCTCTGGAGCTCTGTCTGGTCCAGCCTCCCATGTGTCAAGTGCAGTTGCTCCCACCAGGACAGGAGAGCACATTTTTTCAGGTGCATCTCTGCACCCACCCCAGCTGTCTCAGAGCTTCAGGTGCCTTTTGCACCCTCTTCCATGCTAACTGCTGCATTAACCACTAAGCCCTTGTTAGATGTCTCATGTCACCACAGTCTTGCAATGTTTTGAAATACTACAGCCAAGAATGTGCATGCAATAAAACAAAATTTTTTAAAAAGGAAACGCTTGGCTATAATTTCCTAATCCACTAAAGCTAGACATATTTCCTCTCTCCAAACCATCAAAAACATTTTCCTGTTTGTTACAGGCAATTCTCTTGCTTTTTTTGCATATTTGTGTTCTACCTAGTAGGAGCACACCAGCATTTATCAGCATACAAAAGGCATGTCAACTCCTATTCTTCTCCTAGACAGCACTTAGTCTCAAAGACAGGCCACCCATCAGTCTTATGACGCATCCCAAGAAAAGGCAGTTTTAAAATAATTATGCAGAGGATGTGTACTCATGCAAAACAACAAATAATCATTAAAGGGCGTGCTCTCCTTTCAAGTTGTTTCTTTAAATACTCATTATACAAGCAAATGACATAAGTGAAGAAGCTGAGAAAATTATAAGGCATTATTCCCTGCCTATAATTCTGCTTCCCTGAAGATAAAAACCACACAACTTTCTCTCCAGTGACTGAATTTCAGCTCCTTAGTTCAGTTAGGTCAGAATTTTCTCCTTGTAATGTTCATTTCTGACCGAAAACTTGACACAGCTCTACTGTTTCTAACTGGATACCTCTCTAAAAGCATTTTACTTTTAAAGCTACTACCGTTACCTACGGGTACAGAAGAGCTGAAGTCTTTTGGGCAGATGTTCAATATTATAAGTGATTTCAGAGACTGAAAAAGATCTAAATCAACAGTTATAGAATCATAGAATCATTACGGTTGGAAAGGACCTCTAGGATCATCAAATCCAGCCTTCATCCCAACATCTCCCTAACCACTAGACCATAGCCTCAAGTGCTACATCTACTCGTTTCTTAAACACCTCCAGGGATGGTGACTCCACCACCTCACTGGGCAGCCTGTTCCAGTGCCTGATCACTCTCTCAGGAAAGAACTTCTTCCTAATATCCAATCTAAACCTCCCCTGAAGCAACTTGAGGCCATTTCCTCTTGTCTTATTAGTAATTTGAGAGAAGAGACCAACACCAGCCTCACTACAACCTCCTTTAAAGTAGTTGTCGAGAGCAATAAGGTCTCCTCTCAGTCTCCTCTTCTCTAGACTAAACAAACCCAGCTCCCTCAGTCGCTCTTCGTAAGTCATGTTTTCTAGACCTCTCACCAGCCTCACTGCCCTTCTCTGCACCTGCTCCAGCACCTCTATGTCCTTCTTATACTGTGGTGCCCAAAACTGGACACAGTACTCAANATCCACTAGGAGGGTCACCTGATCATAGAAGGAGATCAGCTTGGTTAAACAGGACTTGCCCTTCATGAACCCATGTTGGCTGGGCCTGATCCCCCTTTTGTACTCCACTTACCGTGTGATCACCCCCAAGATGAACTGTTTCATAATCTTCCCTGGCACTCAGGTCAGGATGTCTGAAGACGTGACTGAAGACTGCCACACTGGCTCAGAAAAAGGACCCACAGCCTGTTCCCTATACAAGCCCTTTGAATACAAAGCCATTTTCAAAGTGAGACCTAATCTCCATGACTAGATCTACCTTAACAGATTAGGAGAACTTCCTAGTTCCCAGGTCTAGGTATGAGTGCCTGCCAAATAACTGAACTCTGCTATACATTGCTGTGGAAGATGGAAAAAACCCAACTCTTTGGCACATACTACAACAGGATCTCCATCAGACAATCAGGAAGAGCAAGTTAAGTCTGAATACAGCTTGTCAAGCTACAGATAAAACATTTTATTATCTCCCTGGATTGCTTCTGAATGAGTACTTATAAAGAAGAATACTCTTGTGGACTCCTTATTAAAATGACTCTTCTCGGTGCAGTCACATGTCCCATGGGGCCTTTTGTACAGCTCATCAAACACTTCACTGAATGCTGCTTTCTATACAAGTGCCCTGTCCCCAGGGTCATGAACAAGTTCTGCAGTGCCTTCAAACTCTTTCATGACTAGAGAAACTACAGGTTTGCAGCCTACCCAAAAGTGGGACTGCAGCAATTGTGCTGATTTAAGAGGAAGAACATTATTTGCCTCAAGTGTTTTTTTCAACCAAATGACAGAAAACGGACTGTGAAGGAACCTTCAGAGGTCATCAAACTCTCCCCTCTTTCCAGGCTGTCTGACTGCAGTTAGAAAAGGAGGTAACACAGAAAATCAGCAGTCTTACTACAGCCATGGGATTACACAGTTATAGACAGCTGGAAAGTATTTATTTCCACAGAAGGACTGATCTAATTCACCTCCATTAAAGAACTGAAGTGTAATGCTGGTTGTGTTACACTAGGGAGATGAAACCATAGAGCAGAAATTTAGTCAATATGGTATCTCTAACCATAAAAAGTTTCAGAAGTTTTGATCCACATTAAAAACTATCACTGGAATCAAAATATTGTGTTCAAGAGCCAAGTCACGATTTAAAGCGAAGACAACTCCCCATCCAAGTGTTGTGGGTTAAACCTCAGCAGGCAGTTAAGCTCCATGTAACCACTTGCTTGCTCCCCTCCCAGTGGGATGGGGGAGAGAATGAGAAGGGCAAAACTTGTGGGTTAAGTTTAATAAGTGAAGCAGAGCTGTGTGAGCAAGCAAAGCAAAAGAATGAATTCATTCACTACTTCCTATTGTTAGGCAAGTGCTTAGCAATCCCCAGGAAAGCTGCGTTTCATCACATCCAACAGTGATTTGGAAAGCCTAACACCACAACTGCAAATGTCCCCTCTTCCTCCTCCTTTGCCTAGCATATTTTGCTGAGCATGACATCATATCATATAGGATATCTCTTTGGTCAGTTGGGCTCAGCTGTTCTGGTTGGTCCCCTTCCAAATTCTGGCACACCCCTAGTCTGCTTGCTGGTGGGGCAATGTGAGAACCAGAAAAGGCTTCACGTTGTGCAGACTGCTCAGCAATAACTAAAACATGGGTTGTCAACACTATTTTGGTCACGAATCCAAAACACTGCACCACAGGAGATTCTATGAAGAAAATTAACTCTATCCCAGCCAAAACCAGTACACCAGATAGAAAGACAATGACTGCCCATCTCTATAAGGACACCCTCCTGAATAATGAGCAAAAGCAACAGTGACAGGTACAGAGGTACACTATAGAGTGATATATGCAGAAGCAAAAATATATGTAGCAGAAGGGAGGAGGCAAGGAAGAGATATTATAAGGAGATGTAAAAGTATGTTGAGCATGGAACTAGGACCACACACAGGACTTCACAGATCAGCCAACCTTGGCAAATCAAGAGCATGTTATTCAGATACACAAAACCTTCATTTCAAATGCTGTAAACGCATAAATGTTGTTGCAAGGGTATTGCAATGCATTAACTTTTAAAAGCCTCAGCCACATAGTTAGGAATAGCAAGTAGGATATCACAAAACATACTGACAACAAATATTAAATAAGCCAGCATGCTGCTGGTGATGTTATTAATCACAGAAAACATCATCTAGTGAAATTAAATCACTTTGAACCATACAGATGATAAACTTCTAGATGTTTCCATGTCCATATGAAAATACTATTAAAAACACAACAGTAAAATGATGAAACAGTATATCTCAAGGCCTCTGAGGTCGTTAATATTAACAGTCTTTCTAAGAGTAAACAAAAGACTGAAGAACAACTGACCTGATTGCCCGTTTCTGTCACCATTTCTCCTCTGGCGACCTCAGCCCGTTCCTTATTTCGGCAAACCAGATGAACCGTGCCACCTCGTGGATTTCAACAAGAAACACATTTGATAATTAATTACTAACTGTGTTTAGGGGAGGCATCAGCAAAGAGGGAGGGCCAGGAAGTGAAGTGAGGGTTGCAGTTCTTTTTTGGGGTCAATTTTTGATACAATCCAAATGAAACAAAAAACCTCCTGTGATTGCGTTCCAGTTTGTGGGAAATCTATAGCCTGGGTGTAGCAGTGGCAGGACTGGTCAGATGGTCACCAAACTGTCACAGAAGCTTCCCAGCAGGCAGAATGTTCCCGAGCTGTGCACAGCCAACAGTCCCATTCCTCTGCTGCCAAGAGCTGAGTGGTAGCTTTTCAACAACACTGCTGAAGCTCAGGTCTGTGGAGCTCTCAGAATTCCTGTGACACTTGCTGATGAGCTGGGAGCTGGTTAGAGCCATAGTACTCCAAAGCAGACCCTAGTCCACTAGCCTTGGGCTATTCTCAGGGACAAATTTCTCTCAAAAGGCAAGGACACAGCAGTACTATCAAGTGGATCAGACACATCAAGAAGGCCAAGAGGATCTGCCAAACGATTGAGGTAAAGGTCCTTCAAGCAAAGGTTTACGACACAAAGAGTGGATATAATAAGAAAATTGGAAGATTTCTGCTGGGCTCTGGTCCCTATGAAGGCAGGCAGGAAGGAGAAAGTATCATGCTGTAACAGGGTCCTCATGCAAGGCTGCAGGTATGGAAAAGGCCACTGCACTCCAGGTACCATTTTCTGGCAAGATTGCATGTCATATTTAGCATTGATAAAATACTAGAACTACAATGAAAACTGAAGCCAAGGCATCCATATTGCAAATTCTTCTTTTCAAATGTGCCTTAGAAAGTTCAGTAAAGGGCTTGAACAACACAAGTGACTGGAATTGCTCTGTGAGAAGGAAATAAAAATGCCAGATAGCAGAATTCTTCTCAGCACTGGGAGATATGACATGGACCATGGCCAGAAATTGCAGCTTAGGAGGCTCAGGTTATGCATTAAAAAGAAAAGCTTTCACTAGTTTTCTTCCAAATAGATCAGGCTGTCCCAAGAGGATGCATCATTTCCATCCTTGCAGGTTCAAGATCCAGTGAGGCAAAGCAATGGCTGGCTTGATCTAATGCTGGCAATACTCCTGCTTCTAGTGGGATGCTGGACAAGATGACCTCTAGAGGTTCCTTCCAACCAACATTTCCATGAAAGGAACACAGAGCTCTTCAAGGATCAAAGGCCTGGATACTTATCACAACCTTGTAATTTAGCCACATTAAAGAGAGCCTTCAGAAAGTACAGGAAGGCATAATCCTTTTCCTTTTACTTTTATGCTTTGTGCTCTCTGATCATTACAATTAATGCGTTAGTCACAGGAGTACCTGCACTCTTCACTTCCACTTATTTTTAAATAAGTGTTTTAGGGGTTGCTAGCAGCCCACCTCTAGAATGCTCAAGCAGTGTAACGCCAAAGGACCGATAAAAGAAACAACGGTGCCAGGTCAGTCTTCTAGTGCCCAGAGTCCAAATGCAAGACACCAAGTTTACCCTAAGGATGGAGCACACTGCACAGCCAGCATGGGGTCTGATAATGACATTTCCTGTCTAGGAGTGAGGTGAGCACTGAGCACCACTACAACAAGTATACTCAGCATGCAGCAGATGAAGGCAACAAGCCTCAAGGTTCTCCTGAAATCTTCTAACAAGGTCCAATTCCTCCACAGCACTCCCAGAATTCGATGGATTACCTTTGAGGTGTTCAAGGAAGGGTTGGATGGGGCCTTGAACAACCTGGTCTAGTGGGTGGTGTCCCTGCTATGCCACAGGGGTTGGAACTAGATGATCCTTGAGGTCCCTTCCAACCCAAACCATTCTATGATTCTATGATTTTTACCAAGTGCACAACTGCAGGCAGCAATAGGGAAACTCCTGAATCTGGGATAATCACATGTATTACACTAGACTATGTTTAATACAATTTCATCCTCAGTTTGTGCTACCACACACGGAAGGGACCATGCACAGACAGGCACTGAGTAGATACAGATCGGAATGAAAGAGTCTTTGCCCAGGGAGAACAGCTGTCATGAGTGAGGGAGAAGGGGCAGCTCAGTCCAGTGCTTGCCTCTTTGGCCATTCTCACAGTGACTGCAGGCTTCACTTTAATTACAGATCTTAAGAGAGTTAAGGATGTATATTTGCAGATGTTTACGAAGCTCTTCCCAAAACCCAGGGGACAGAAGCAGCAATGTGTGCAGGTACAAATTAAGCACATGGAAGAAGCTGGCCTTCAAGCTGATCAGGAACATTCTCATACTCTGCAGTGGAAAACATTCAATGAAAACAGAGATGGACTTTAACGGCTTTGAATATGACCATTTTTCTTGCTGTTAAGAAGATAGGGAAGTTTTGGTGTGACCTGTGGCCTAGGAAATATACCTTCCATTGTAAAGATTGAAATTATTTGAACTTAAAACAAATAGAAACTGCCAGAGTAGTTAGAAGACTGCATCAAACTGGAAGTGCAGTTCACAAGACATATGGATATTACAGACTTGAACTTTCCCGTAAGACACCAATTCAGCGAAAAGCTGAACTCAGGCTACAGAAATTGTAATCAAGATCGGCATTATTTACAAAGGTCTGAAGTGCTTGAAGGTAAAGCCAACACAGCTTGGTTGTTCTTTTAAATTCCTTATTTTCTTATCATGGTGTACTTGAAAAGATTCAACTAGAAGCCAGAGCCCCAACAGCTGACATTGAGTTTGAGTGACAAGTACAAGGGTAGGATTCAGGAAGACACTGTTAAGTCATTTCAACTTCATAGGCACAGCAACACCCACACAAGGTGCCAGAAGTAGTCTGAGCCCAAGGTCATTGTTCTTTGGGCTCCAAATACTAGACAAAGTGACCTGTTCTGGTTTGAGTTAGAATAGAACTAATTCTGTTCAGTGATTTTACTTTTCAACTCAGTCTTCTCCATCTATCTGCACTTTCTGAAGTTAACAGCATATTTTCAGCGTCTGCTTCTAGCAATGATAACACTTGATGTTTAGAGTTACTATCAAGGATTGGTGTGTGCAGACCAAGGTCACTGCTAGATCTTGTGTACCACATCAGAGGGTGCAGAGAGTGAAAGGCCACACCTGTGGGGAGGAGCAGCCAGGACAAGTGACCCTAAACTGACCAACAAGGTATCTCATCCCATATATGTCATATTCAGTATAAAGCTGAGGGATCATGAGGATCAAATTCTCTTCTTCAGTGGCTGGTATCTGAGGTCCGGTCTGCCTTTGATCCCAATACATATGTTCCTGAATCTAGTTCCTGAAGCCAGTTCCCGTCTGCTGCTGAGTCCAGTCTAGGACTTCACCAGTGGTTGCTCTACAGCATCAGTGGTGACAGTGACATAATTGCCATCAGGGGGCTTGGGTATGATACTGGTTTTGTACATATTCCTTTTTATTATTACTTCCATTAAAGCTGTTTTAGCTTTCTTTTCTGATCCATAAGTTTCTCTCCCATATTCCTTTTCTCATCCCCTTTGGGAAGACAGAGGGGTTAATGGAGAGCATCTGTCATTTGTCTAGTGGCCAGCCAAGCTCTAAACCTTGACATGACCAAATTTTATGCAGATCCAGTCAGCTTGACAGCTTGCAAAACCTGGCAGGCCAGGCATATCCATTTGTGAGCAGAACAGTCAAAGCAATACTTACATAAGGCTATTACACATAATGGCAGTAGTGGGAACATGAAATCAATCACATACTGGCACTGATGGGGATGTTTAACCTGAAGGCTCCTTGATACTAATAATAATGAATTAGTTTAATTTAACCTAGTCACCACTTCCCTTCATAAGATAGTTATGAAACCTAAGCAGGCAAAAGGAGAGCAAAGCACATTAAGCTCCTCCCTTTTACTTTACATGCCAAAACTCCTACCACTCTTGCACAACTGGAATTATTTTGTCAACTCTGAAAGGGATTAGGTTTATCCTTCAATAGTAGCTCATTCCAGTTATACCATCTCCTGAATTATAGAAAGCAACAGAAAAAACAGTTGCATGTTATCAATTAAAGGGCACAAACTGCAGGCTATTATCATTAAGACCAAGCATAACTATGTTAATACATCTGTAAGTTCTACAAAACAGTTCAAATTCAGGTAGGCTGCTACTTGTACCAAATCAGCCTTAAATAGATCTTGATCCATCACCAGCATCCTTAGATGTCACTATAGCACAGAGAGTTTCAGTAAACATTCACTTGAGAAATACTTTGCAGATGCTCCTCCACAAATTTTGTTTCACTCTTCCAGTTTTTAGAGCCTTGATCATGCTTAAACCTCTAACTCACACTAACAGCCCTGCAAAATAAACACTCCCTCATCCTAGGGAGTTGCATCTTTGTGTCTGCTCTGGAAGGCAGTCTGCTCTGTGACAACCCCTCAGAGCTCCTCATTACGGTCCAGCTCACCTCTCCTCGCAATCTCTCTGGCTGTGGCCTTGCCAATGCCGCTGTTGGCACCAGTGATCAGAAAGGATCTTCCAGCCACATTCACCTCCACATCAGCTGGGTTGAAGTGCTTTGAAGCAGACTCATAGCCACTCCTGAATAAATCAGAGACACCTGTGAGAAACCAGAAGGGAATACTTCCAAAAAACGGGAGAGTTGAAGAGTGCTGTCCCTTTGCAGCTCAGCATGTGCTAAATGACCCCCTCTCCCTGTTACTCTCCGTAGTCGTGGGACGTATAGTGCCAGTGATACTGCAACAAGTGGTGAAGCAACAATTCAAGGCGTTTTGATGTCTTGAATTAAGGAAAGATGTAAGAGGAAACACTTCTTCACTGAGGGTGACAGAGCACTGGAATAGGCTGCCCAGAGAGGTTGTGGAGTCTCCTTCTCTGGAGACTTTCAAAACCCATCTGGATGTGTTTCTGTGTAATCTGCCCTAAACGAACCTGCTCTAGCAGGGGTGTTGGACTAGATGATCTCCAGAGGTCCCTTTCAGCCCCTACCACTCTGACTCTTTTGCAGCTACAAGCCGCAGGGCCCAAACTTTGCCGCTCGGGAGACGGCTCAGCTGCAGCCCCGGGGCGGGTGCCCGAGCGGGCCCGGGGCTGGCCCAGGCAGCTGGCCCCCGGGAGCTGTCACGGGTAAGGCGCTGAAATTTGCCCGCCCTGGCAGGGGTGGGGAGGCCTAGATTAAAAATACGAAAACAACACCGCCTCCAAACGGTTAAACGCCCGCGGCCGCCCCGGAACGCCCCCAGAGCCCGCCCCGCCGCCCCACGCCGCCCGTACCTCGTGTACTCCCGCAGCCCCTTCACGAACCACACGGTGTTACGGTACCAGGACATGGTGTCGGTATTGCTGGTGCAGCCACAGCGGAACTAGCCCCGCCTCTGCCCTTACATAAGGCAGCCGGCCCAGCCCTGCCCGCCTGTCGGTAGGTGAAGGGTGAGGGCCAAGGGTCGGCTCCGCCTCCTGCCCTGCCCTGCCTGCCGCCATTACTGGCTGGGCGGGAGAGGGGCGGAGGGGTGTAAGGGGGAGTTAGGTTATGTTTGAGTGGGGACACATTGTGCCCCCTTCCTCCCCGACAGCGGTTCGTGGGTTGTTTTTAATTATCCCTTCCATTTTCCCTGCTTCATCATTAGCCAGCAAGGAACGGGGGCTGCTTTTAGCCACTCTTGCAGAAACGAGCAACCGTGTTGTGCTGCACCAAGGAGCGTTTAATGTGTAAACCCCCATGAAGTTCCTGCCTCCTGCTAATGGGTTAAAGTATACAGGTATGAAAGGGTTCACAAATGGCTGCTGCAGTAGGGAGAGTGAAATTTAAAATGTGTTTTCAGTTCTTCTGGCGTGTTCATGGGAGCTTGTGAAGCCCAAGAGAATCACTTGGAGTTGCACATCTGGACACCCCATGTTAGCCATAAGGAAATTGTTATTATAGGTACAGTTATGTTTTAAAATACATTATAGGACTATGCACATACAAACTTCAGTGTGCAAGTTTGATAAATACATTTATTTTATGTAATATGCAGAGCCACATGCAGGAAGCTACTTTGGGAACCCTGTATAAGTTTTCAAGAGCTCAAATTACCTGGTTTCCTGTGTAACCTCATCTAGGTGTTCCTGCTCCGGCAGGGGGATTGGACTAGATGATCTTTTGAGGTCCCTTCCAATCCCTGACATTCTGTGATTCTGTTTCAATAGCAGAGATAGGGGAGGAATGGGCATCTTCTGTCTTTTTTGACCCTGTATGATAGCCTGATGCTTCTTTTTCTAAATCTCTTCATCCTGGCAAAGGCCTTGTACTCAAGTCTTCCACTTTCTCAGCATGTTGTGTATTAGTCTCACACAAAAGTTACGTGCCACCATGAAGTTAAAACTTCAACTCAGCACAGTCCATCTGTACTAGGTATTGTGTGTGAAAGTAAGAGTTTTCAGAGGGCAAAAAGACACATTTTCAACTGATATTTTCTTCCTTTCAGAGACAATGCAGCTAAATGTCATAGCTTTGCATGAAATCTGAAAATGTTTCTTCTTAAAAGCAGTTGAAAGAATTTATTTAAAACCAGTAGCCTAAGTCAGTTTTAACTGATTTTTTTCTTGAAAATAGCTAGGAGGTTTTGACTGAAATGTTGCTGAACAGTCCATCCTGATTCTGATGCTTGAAAGGGAGACTTCTGGCTCAGAAGGGAACACTTTGGCAGTAGTGTGAGTGGCAGAACATTATTTTCTATAACAGGAAATGAATGGCAGCCTGAGCTCCAGATATGTACTATGATGTCTATAAGTATATGATTGTGAGCTGTATGGAGATGGTTTTGTGATCATCACCTACAACGTGCAATTAGCAACCAAAATGGTAGAGCCTAGACTACTGTAATGATGTGAGATAATCACACTGGCTGTGAGCAGAGCAGATATTAGGCTTGTGCAAGTCCTGCGTACAGGCTGAGATAATGTCCCCTCTTCCTACTTTCAGTCTGTTGCCCTGCTAGCCTTTCAGCTTCTCCATTTCCCTCACAGCCTGTATATGTCTACCTGGGTAGTTTCTTAAAACCCCAGCTCAGGGAAAATACATAGCAGGAGAAAAACAGTGAATTATGTGGTCATGCCTGCTGTTCTGAATATCCAGGCAGAAAACTGCAGTGCTGCCCAATGTTTTTATGCTAGAAAATGTCTTACCTTAGGCTTTGTAACTCTTGGTGCATCTCAGTGTGCTGTTAGGAGAAAAATAATGTTCCACGGATGCAATAAGCCAGGTTGTACTTTATTCCCTTGTCATTTCTTTGTCTACCCTGTTTATTTCTTAAGCACCGAGACTAGCTTAGTACAAGCAAAACTGGATGATGGCTCTGATGTGTTTTGTTTGTAGTTTCAGTCTATGTTCTCATAAATTGGGGTACATCCCTGCAGTCTGATGATGTCTGAAAGTAAATGGGGTGTATGCAGGTACACAGAATTCCTTGCAAGCTAAACCATTTGGACTGTAATCAGTAAGTTGCTGGATGGTGCAGCCCTGAGGTACTAACCAATGTGAGTATGCACAGCAGAGGCTGTCCATGAGTCAAACACAAAAATATATTATAGAAGCCAGACAATGGGAGCAGCTTGTAATATTTTGGTGTTCAAGCAATAATGGGCAATTACAGCCTATTACTCTTATTAACATTAAAGAAGATAAGATTGTTAGACATTTGAATGTAGGGTTGGGAACCAGTGTCACTCTGGTGCACACACAAAATTCTCTGAGGATATTATATAAATACTGTAGCACCACTACTGTGATGTTAGCCATACCCTTCTAACAAGTGTCATTTTCAGGAGATTTTGTATATGCTGAAAAAGTATGCACTTGCCAGAGCGCAACAATCCCTGAGCACACTCAGCTGAGAGATTTCTGCTTAGAAACACTTGTTTTTTCCATAGTGAGCGCCTAATCTTCCACCGAGAAAGGAATTGTCACAGCACCCCGTCTAGCTGAACAACTTCACATCAGAAGTGAGCTGCTGCACACTATCCTAACACCTAGATGTTTCTGCTACCTCATTTCACCCCCTGTGATGTTTTGCTTTTGTATTCTTGTTCCTGAGGCAGGAGACTGTAGAGATTGTATAAGCTTTTGGTTTCTTTCATGATTGCTACTAGCTTAGCATTAAAGTCTGATAGGATGCTGCTCTGAATGGGAGGGGTTTTTTAGACAAGGAATTCTTCTCATAGATTGGCAGCCAACATCTCAGGTGGTTACAACAACCAGCAGCTGATACATACGTGTAGCCTGACTTCCCAATTGGAAGGGGGAATGATCAAGAGACACAAGTCTATTGAGCTCATTTGAGCTCATTTCCCTCATTTGAGCACAAAACAAAATGGCTTCATCCTGGCTAAACACAACTCAGTGTTTAGCCTTGATAAAACATACTGTTAACTGTTCCCCTTGAGAACCACAACACTTCAGGTATATACACTGTCAAACAATTCATAGCACATTCCCAGATCCTGATCCTCTTATTGCCCCTACTAGGCAAACAATTGTTGATGCCTAGGCTCTCTTTAAGAATTAAACAGATACTTCTGCCCTAAAAAAGATCAAACATTGTCATTGGGAATGGTTTGCTCAAGGGATAATTCATCCTCAAGCCATATGGATGAAACTGCACCAGTTTGCAGTAGCTTTCATGAAATCGCACCAGCTTGCCTTGGCACTGGTGACCCTGCATTCAGGTAGATGCATTTACTAGTGCAGAAATAGCCCCCAAGTCTGTTATGCAGGCCCTCCCTAAATACAGATAATCCTCAAAGCAAATAAAAATTCTGGAGTGTTTTGACTGTGGGCCTCCAAATATCGGGATTTTTCATACAATAATAAATTGAGAATCTCAGTATTTTCTTAAAACACACGAGCCGGTGAAAAATGCCTTTCAGGTCCCCGGCTGGACTAATTTGAAAAACACACCTTAGACCTGTGAAAGAGCAAAGAGTTTTAAGGAAAGTTTTAATTGCCTCCCAACACAAAAGAGAAGTTGAAAATACTGATTGCTGTTCAGGGCTGCGTGCTTCAGCACGTTTCATATTTTCTTCCCAGAGGACAGATGTAAAAGGTAGGTAGAGTACTCAAGAGCTGAAAAGCAATTATATATTATACAAGATGTTTAAGAGCAGCTTCAAGGCCGTCTTGCCAATCTCTTTTATTATCCTTTTTCTTTGAAAGAGAGACTAAAATCTCTGTCTTAAGGACAACTGGCTCCTTTGCTTGCTTCCTACCAGAGATCTGGCAGGCTGTTGTGCATTCACTCCTTTCCTTGCAGTTACCAATTTTCTAATTAAGTCTCAGTGCCTGCCCCCATTAAATCAATCAGAATGTTGCCAGTGATTGCAATGGGAACGGGAGCAGGCTTTAAGGGCCAGATTTGCAGAAAAGCTCAGCATTTATAACCAGGGCCAGGTTTTCAAAGGAAGAGGCAACCATGTGCAAAGCCACTGTTGTGGGATCCACTGCCAAGCCTACATTTGCCATAGTGGCCTCAGCTCTGGGTGCGGAACACTGGAAAACTCCAGCTTTAGGAACTAGTGGTGCCCCAGTGAGTGTAACAGCGATTTAGAGCTGTCAGCAGCCTGGGGACAGGCAGTCAGCACTCCCCTGTGGCCTAGCTGAAGCAGAGGGTTTGGCAAGTGGTTGAAGGGGAACATCCAGGCCCTGAGGTCTCGGGGACACGTCTGAAGTGCTTATGTTAGTAGCAGGGCAAGAGAAGCAAAAGCTGCTCACCCTGAACACAGGGAGGGGTCAAAGTTCTGGCATGTGCAGTGTTTTTGTGAACAGTAGGATGTTTTCTTTGCTGTGTGCTCTTATACCAAGTCATTGCTAAGTTTGCCAGCCACTATCATCAGCAGTGTTGTTTCCAATGAACAGTCAGGCTTTCCCCAGAGCAAATAGCCTTTTGTTCTTGAGAAATAAATGGGGCAGTATGTCACCAGCTAAGCTCAATCCCTCCTTTTTACTGAGGGGCCAGTAAAAGGAATCTCTTACTTTGCCTTATCAGAAGTAAAGGTTTGCTCCATCAACTGCTGAGGGCCCTGATCTCTGAGAGCCTGTGGGACCTCCCAGGGACAGGCTTGTCCTGGCAAGGAAAGGGACCACCAAGCATCCTCCCAGAGTGAAAAGAATGGACTGGGAGCAGCAGCTAAACTTGCTGCTAACCTAATTAATCTCCTATGTATCAAATAATTTAGTATATAACTCTTTTTAAAATAATAGGAGCTTTATAGTTGATTTTAATCTTAGAAAATAAAATATGTAGTCAATAAAAGATCAATTTTATGATTCCCATGACTGAAAAATTATTTCCTTACAGTAGGCAATATATTTGAATGCACACGTTTGTTGTTGGGCTGTGACAGTAATGCAGTTGTCTGTACTAGTTTTTCCCTCAGCTACCTGTTTCTCTTCTTACTGCCCTTCTACTGGATCTTACTGTTCTTACCACCAGATGTTGGACAGGGATGCTCGTGGGCTTATTGACTTAAGTAACTTCTGCTATGCTCCATTCTTTTCTCTTATTTTTCTTATTCTTCTGCAAGAATTATTAGCCTTGATTATTCAAGCACAGTTGTTACCAAGTTGCAAATGCTATCTAGTAGTATGCATACACCAGGAGATATCTACAAGCAGGGAAACAGATACACCTCCTCTTATGTGGTTGTTGTTGTAGGTTGTGTTCAAATGCCAGAGGAATGGACTGAAGTTCTGTGTCTGTGAGTAGGCCACATGCTATGGTAACAGAGCCCGCAGAGATATGTAAAATTTATCCATGTAGAGCTATGGAGCCAAACCCTCCCCTGCAAATAACCACCAGGCCTGTTTATTATAAGTCTTATTTCACCTGTTGTTGGACAGATTTTTTTAAAAGTATATAATGAAGCAACTCTTTCTGATATATTCTGAAAATAAATAGAATTTATGAACTAGTAATGTGAAATCCATGCAGAAGTAGAATAACAATACAAAGAGCAAAAATAAGCAATGGTAATTAAAAGGTGTTATTTATAGCAACTTGTGAATAAATGTGCATAGTGGATTTTTTTTCTCCACTGTTTGCACCCCATGTATTAATTTCATATTGATACTGAAAGGCTAAATATTTTGGTTTTCCAAAGAACTGAGAATCAAATGCATAAGAAACGCAGGTACCTGGCTCACATGGACATCAAGAGGACCTTGTTAAAGAAAGCTTTCATGTATGTTGGCCTGCAGGCCCACAGTTTGGATTTGAAAGCATCTCTCACATTTGAGCTGTTCTACTGCAGCATGAGGAAAGGTATCAGATTCCCCCTTTGCTTCAGTATTAGTGATGGTACAGAAGAGTCAATATGGCTTGGATTCAAATCTGTGGGTGAAATCAGTCTCTGCTATAACTATTCATTTCAGTGAAATTGCAGCAGAGTTGATTATAATTGGCATGACTGGTAAATGTGAAGTACCTTAATTTTTACACTCTGATCACTTAGGCTTGTGCACTTACACTGATCAATATCTTCCTCCCTGCATTTTTATTCAAATGAGACATTTGCTAGAAATTCACTGTTACCAACATGTATACATGATTTCCCAGAATGTCATACCATTTTCTCAGAAACCTGTTCTTGCAATACAACATTGTTCTTTTTAGAAGTTTTCTTGTACTTTGTTTTCTTGTATCAGGTGGCGCTTGTCAGCCCCTCAAATGTTATACTTTCTAAAAATGTTTTTCTTTTTCCTATTATGGCTGGCACCTGTGGGACTTTCATGTACTCCAGTAGTGAACAGGAACCTCAAGAAACATGCCAAGAAGCAAAAATTTCAAATGGCAGTCCTGATATAAAATCCTTTCTATATTATATATAGAACATACATGGGTCTTCTTTGTGATGCAAAGTCCTTATCAACTAGAATCTGGGGAAAATGAATAATCAGAGGTAAGAGTCAAGATAACTTACAGAATCTGATCTAAACTAGATCCGTAGAATCTTGTACAACATATTCAAGTTATGACCGGTTTAACCTTCATAGCCTTTGGCCTGTAAAGTCAGAGCATTTAGGCTCATTTACACGAGCTCTTCACATTTCAGGATCTGAAACATTCGACACTGCTCTTGACATAACCTAGAATAGCTTCTGCTTCTTTATTTTTTTCTGCACAGTCATCTTGTAGTTTTAAAATCTGATGTCTTGGGACCTCATAAAGCTCAGAGCGAGTGTTGTGTGAGAGAAATCTCTTCTCCAACAGCACAATGTTCCTGTTTCTACTCCTGAGGAGTTGAAGTCTATGATCTATCTGATATTCATCTTTCTTCTTTGGGTCAGCAGGTAGGAGCTGTCTGTGTTCAACATTTGGAACGAAGGAACAAAACATTTTCTTGTCTGGCTGCAGCTTTTGAAATAGCTATGGGAAGCTGCTCCCTGGAGCTTTGGAATATTATGTCCATTGCTAAAGAAGGTGGACTAGTGGGAGAAGAAATATACTGTGAGCAATAAACTGTAAAAAGTGTGATTTATTTCATGGCTACAACCACTGCATTTATGATATGTATATACCTGGAGTCTGTGTGTGCATGCAGAAATGTCTATGTCTTTATATTATTACATTTCTGTAGTACCCACAACTAGCAGTGAGCAGGCTATTTAATCCGTTGAAATCATGAATATTTTTTTCTTTAAAAGCTAGAAATAGACTTTTGTTTCTCAAGAAGGGGAGATGATTTAACTAGAACAGTTACAGCTGATTTCCTGCTTTGTAGTCAACACATTTCTGTGTTCACAATAATCAGCTTAAGGGAATGTTTTGTTCAATTTTAAGAAGACATTTATGTTACCATAAAAAAAAAAAGAACATTTTCAATTTATAATTTTACTCTAGTGACAAAATATTAAACATTTTCACACCAAGGTGTAGATTGTATTTTCAACCAATTGACATCTGGGCAGTAATGACTTAATTCCTTCACAGCCTGTTGCTGAGGAAATGTGCCTACTTCTCCAGGGACTGAGGGTATGTCTGAGACACCCTCAGTTTGTGGCAATTTAAAAAGTTGCTGCTTGCAAGTCAAAGTGCTGTGGACCAAGCACATGTTTCTAGCTTACCCCAAAGTGAGATAAAGTGCCTTCAATTAAACTGCTTTCATTTGGCTTTAAGCTGAGTGTTTTATTTAGCCATTGGAGCAACACAAGAGAAACTATGCTGCTGATGGTGGGTCAGAAGAGTAGTAACTTAGTAAGTCATTGTAAACTCAGTTGTATTTAATCATATGCACAAAACCAGGTGTCCCTGCTCCACACCTGCATGATTCCAGCCTGCTGAAGGAGGCAGTAGCAATGCAAGTGCAGAAGGCATGCTCAGGTATCTCTGGATACAGAATTGATGGCTCCAACAATTTTGGAGGTATTAAGTTCACACTTGCATGTGCCATAGCTTACTGATGTACATAAGTAAAGGTAAATACAGAATTTTCCTTTCCCAGTCCTGGCAAAACTTTTTTGTTTGTATAGCTTCAAAGTATTTCACAAATGCCTTTTGATTTGTTAATACCTCCTCCAGCATTTTATGCTTGTGCCAACCAGGTACTGAACACTACCACTGTGATTTGGCAGCACTTCTCCAAGATGTCAATGAATGTGCTGGGTTCTCATACATAAAGAATTAAGCCTCTGTGGTAGACTGTAGAGAATCAGTTGATCTTTGCCTCCCATGAATAAGACATAGGCCTCAGGCTCACCATTGTGTGGCTGAAGTTTGATAAATCCTTGCACATCTGCTGAGCTGCTGGAGCTGTGCTCGCACAGGCATACAGAAAGCTCAAAGCCACGTGACTCAGCTTATGTCTCTTCTCCTCCAGGCTGAACTAAAATCACCTCATACGTGCTCAGATAGGAGCGCCCACATCATCATCTGCTGCAGCATCACTGGGTGTGCAGGACATGGTAATCAATTCAAACTTAATCAGGAAGAGGAGCCCTTGTTTCTTTGTGACCAAGAATGATTCCAGCAGCATTCTGCAAGAACAGGGAAATTTGTACCAGAGTTCTGTGGGTGGAGTGTATATAGGTACTTTCATGTTAAATTTCTTTATCAACTTATTAAATTTTCATTATCAACTGAATATAACTTTCTTTTTTATGCCTGTTCTAAGCTTTTTGGTAAAGCTCATCTGTAATGATAAACAGCTTCTTTGCTGCATTCAAGTGACAGATGGAGTTATGCCTGCTGATAGGCAATTCCTTAAACACTTTGGCATCTTAATGAATGAAAGATGCTCTCTGCTGAAGGTAAAATCACTTAGGTCAGTTCAGAACTGAGCATGGAAATCCAGGAGCCCAAGAGCTGAGCCAGTGAAGTATTTGGGGAGGGAAGGAGGAATTCTAGCATTCCACCATTGGCAGCAGTTATATTTCAGAAATGTGTAGTACCTTTAGAGAGACAGTGGAGAGCATGAGGTGGAGCAGCTCTTGGGAAAACACAGCCTATGATTTCTCCCAGACACAATCTGAGGCCCCCAAATAAAAGGAAAGATTTCCATTGGTCATATCTCCCTACATACAACTGTGCATGGCCTAAGTCAGCCAGCAGTGTTAGAAATTCCCATTCCATGGATTTCTGAGCAGGGACAGCGTGACTGTGACTTCTCCCAAGTGGCTGCTGTAGAGCAGGGGAATGCTACACTCATCCTGCCATCTTGTTAGATTATTTCACCCTTCATCCTACCTTCTTTCTAAGATTACTTTTCTGGAAATAAACAACTCTTAAAGCCAGGGCCTGAATTAAAATCCTTATGGACCAAATGTACCCTTGGTTATCCATAGCTCCTGAGATAAATGGTCATGGTTGAAGACAGGTGGTTGTCACAGATGTTACACTGTGTTCAACCTCAGTCCCAGGAAGAGTGTTCAGCAAAGCCTCTTCAGCTATGGCATATTGTTGAGGTTCCTTTACAGATCTCACCCTTCCACAGGCATCATATAACTCCTTTAGGTTTCTCTAAAATATAGATTTCAGCTGTGTGGGTTTTAACAGAAAAAATACCAACACACATCCTGTTCCTGTGCCTGGGTCTGCTCTCATGCTTGTATTAAGGAGAGTCCCTGCATTTTGACCACATTAACAGAAATGCATAAAAAACAAGAGCAGAAAGAGTACTTTTAGGCTGCATTCATCAACACATGAGAAAACAATCTACCAGGACCAGTTATGGACATTACATGGCACAAAACAATTGTCTCTGAGTATGCTGGTGCTTTTAAAGCTGACACTACTGTTGACTTAAAAGCTGTTTGCATTACGTCTGTCCATTGAGTATAGATTTCCGTAAGTACAGCACCAAGGTGAACAAATCAAACGTACACTCACACCACAACCAGAGAAATGCTGTAGTGAATGCATCCACCTGAAATTCTCACATCCCTGCCCATGTCTTATTATCATGTTCTATGTTGAAAATATCAACATAACATCATCAGTTTTTCTATGAACTTGATCACAATGGTTTGACAACCATTTTTGTGCCTGCGTAGTACCGACAAATTACTGTTATACAAAAAGTGGAGGAGTCTCCCCAGTTTGGGGAATGCTGAGCCCTGGTTGAAGCACTGATCTGGTGCTCAATAGCTCAGTCTCTTGTTCTTCCAAAGACTTGTGAAGTGGCCTTGGCTCAGTTTGGATGTATTAGATTTATATGGATATATTCAGACTGTTTTAGCACCAAAGTTAGATATAGATGCTTTGTAATCCACATTCAGAAGAGACCTGGGCGCCATATTCAGAATGCCTTTTGTACATGCTTGTATTGCTATCACAGCTGCTTGCTGGCTAGTCTAACAGTGGCCTGAACAGCTCCCTAATGAGCTCTAAGTTACTGTCAAAGTCCATGTGCCATGCAAGGTGGTCTGAATACAACCTTTATCTCTTGGTTTCAGCTCACTCATCTGTAATTCAGGGACATTAACACACCTCAGCAAAGCTACAGAGATGCTCAGATCCCAGTGGAGACGACAACATGGCTACTTTTATAGGCAAGAATGTACTATGCTCAAACATAAGGGGACCTGGTTTTAGAGGTGTTTGTCATCTGCAAGAGCTTACTCCAGATAGAATACCCAAGAGTTAAAAAAGGAATGTAAAAGTTAGCAAGAGTGCACCCTGGCATCTGTAGCAGCAATTTTCATTGACTATGCTGTATTCCAGCATAGCTATTTCCAGATGGCACTGTATTTTACAATTTCCTCTTGGAGTTGACTGCTATCATACATATATATAGTACAACAAGATGTACACAAGGGTGAGTTATTGCCTGTTCTTTGTGGTACTCTCTTTCCCAAACATCTGGGGCTTTATTTATGTGGCATTTAGTCTTCCTCAGAAGAGTATCGTTGCCTGGAAATACAATATAGGCAGCAGCTACAGAAGATCAGGAGAAAGAGAACAGTATGGCTAATAATGAGAACACCAACAGCAAAAATGTACAGGGTTTTGTCACAGTAATCCTGAGGCTGATGGAAAGGTGGGATGAAATTTGGCAGGTACACAGAAAAAACCCAGTAGTTCCCAAGAATGAACCAGAGAAAGAGGAAAAGGCTGAGAGTTAGGTGGATGTAGTACTTGTGAGCATTCTGCCTCCAGGGATACTCGTCATCGTCATCATCATCAATCACAACAGACTTGGAAAGCAGCTGCCTCATCCTGGTTGAGTCGTACAGCAGAAGAGTCACCTGGAGGTATTGGGGGAGAAAAGAGAATAAATTGACTACAGAAAGTCCAAACACCTTCTGGCCACTGCCAGCCTTCTGGCCAAATTAAAATTGGGTGTGGGAAAACCATGTAAGAGAAAGCTGAGGAGCCACAAATGAGGCAGATCATGCTGGAGAATAATGCATTTTTTCCCTACAGTTTATTCACCAGTGAGATTTAGGCCAGACATTAGGGAAAACTTGCCAGTGGTAAGGATGGAAAGGCATGAGAACAGATTGTGTAGGGAGATGGCAGCAGCTCCCACGCCGAAGACTTTTAAGAACAGATTAGAGTAACTGCTAAATGACTTAAGTAGAGTAGTTCCTGCCTTGTAGTGGGTGGATTTGTCTCTCCTAACTCTCTTTTCCATAACTATATAGGTGAATCATCTTAAAGAAAATTATGAAGGATCTAGTCTTTGACCTAAAGCCCAAATAAATTGCTTCATATACTTGGAATGATTCTGTCAAGTTTTCTTCAATTAAGTGTCATTTTCTCGGATTGTTCAGTTCCTGCCTTCGGTCAGAACCAGCAGAGAAATAGGTGGAATACCATGATACTGTGAGGTCAGGAAGGTCTGGTCTACAGGGAAAAGCAGTAGGACTCATCAGCAATGCTTAGAAGATTTCTTGTTAAGATTTGCAAGAAAAAGTACATAGGTAGGTTGACTGCAGTGTAGGGAAATTTTCAAATTTCTGTCCCCTAAATGACTTTTTTAATTTTGGTAGATTTATAGGAGAGGTATATATAGGGCCCAACAAGGATTTGAGCCAAACATTTTGACACCTGTGTGACCTTGCTACACCTGAAATGCTTGGCCCTGTCCCCATGGCACTAGCTGTTGTAATTGCAACTCCCCTTTCTGGGTACTCAGGTTCCCATGCAAACCTCTCTGCAGTGAGCTGTGTCTTTGGGAAAGGGACTCTAAGAAACCAACTGAGCAGGAAGCTGCCTTGGCCAACCAGGAATGAAATTCCAAGGGAAGATAAAAGATGTGGATTTGTAAGTGGCTACAGGGAAGGGAGTACTGTCCAAGCAGGGGTTCTTGGCCATGTTGTCTTTCCCAGAGTTATATTCTGTGCTCATTTTTCTGCCTGAAATGAGAGGGAAGAGCACCCCTCAGTTTACACTCTCTATTATTCAGTGACCGATGGTGAGAACACTGGGTAAGGAAAACCTGTTTGGGTTTATGTTCTGTCTGGTTCAGATTTTAGTCCATGTGCTCCATTTTCTAGAGACAAGGCTTAGCAAGAGGATCCAGGACATCCTGGGAAGAGAATTCTCTTGCTCTTCCCTGTAAAATTGTTCAATAAATGATTAAATATTTATTTTTAAAAACAGCTGTTTTTCTAGCCCAGATATTGATATCAGTTTGTAAGAAACAAATTAAAGTCCCAGCACCAATATAGGAAAAAAAAAAGGTGTTTCCACTGAATGTCTCACATCCAGCTGACCACTCAAACTGGTAGGTTTGTTCAAACTAGCAGAGCATCTTCTTCTCGGGTGAATATTTATTTTAGGCAGGCTCATGACACACAGGAGGAATAAACCTATCTGGCCAGTAGGTCAGAGGTTTCTGCATGGGGACCTGTGGCTTGACCTGAAGCTCTGTGCAGCTCATGAGCTTTGAGGTGAGGTCAGCACCTCATAGCAGCTGTCTGTATTCAAGCTTCACCAAGCTCAACAATGGGAATGGGGTTAAATGGCAGATGAGCAATGATTTTGAGGAAGTCAGAGAAACCTCCCAGGTGGATTTATGGATCCCAACTGCATCTAACCAGTTCTTGGAAAGTGCATTTAATTCTTACAGATATTGCCTTGCCAAGCAATGATTGAAGCAAATTCTGGCAGTTGCTCATGTTGTTAATATCTGCTGAATATACATTTATGGAGCAGCATGACATGAATTCAGCGGGCCTTTCCAGATGCTCTAAAATGGTTCAGTTGCCTTGGTGAACATCTGTAGATTTTCATTGCCTTTTAAAAGACTGGAGGTGGTAAAGAAACAGATGAGGAGCCTACAGATCTGTACCAATCTGGGCCAGAATGACTCATCACTAAATGATGTCCATCACAGGACAATGTTCATTCAGACTTCATTCTATGCCCATTCTCTGACCTTTTAACTCTCAGAGATCAAGCAAATGTACTGCTCAGTGAAGTCAGTGCAGTCTGACAGACATAACAGAGCAGGATTGAGACAGGTGGAATTTGTCTACAGATCAAGCTAATCAAATTCTGACCAAATGTATTGCCAGACTGCAAAATAAGTGGTCCTGCTGTCAGCTGTAACCAAATTCAAGCCATTATTTGATGTCAGCAAGGATATTAACTGACCCACTTACGGTTTTATTTAGGGTGAGAAAAACTGACCTTAAACCAGAAATAGCTAAGAAAGAGTCAACATTTTTTATGAAGGCTCCAATTCATTAGTATGAAAACGTCCTTTCAGTTCTTCTCTAATCTTTTCTGAACTATTATTAAATGAACCTTTGATTATACAGATAAGTCCACTGGTGTGATCGAATGACTAAGCATTTGCCAGTAGAACTGAGAGCATAGCAAATTCCTTATAACAAGATTAAGCACTTTCTTTTTTTCTCCATTTACTTCCTTACTGACCAGAAGTCCTTAGGAGGGTGATTCATAACTCAGAGATAAATTGTGATGCTGTGGTTTGGTTACCACTGGGAAAGAGTGCAGGGGGTGCAGAGGCCAGTTGAGGGATATTTCTTCTCCCTTCTCTTGATCCTGGCAAAGAAAAGGGGCTTGAAACATTATCAGAAGGGAACATAGGTAGCTCCTGTCTGCAGCATCTGCTTGTTGCAATACACAGTGCTGTCTGTTTGGAGGCTATCAGGTTCCCTTTCAAGGGACAGGCTGCCTGTGCTGAAACATTAGGCCTGTCAGCTCTACCCTGTCTGCTGTGCTGGTGCTGGGCTTCTGGGAAGGTGGGCTGGGTGCCAGGTTGTGGTTGCCCTTGTTAGCTCTGCAGGACAGCCAGTGTAACCAGTACAGACGTTCCCTCCAGCAGCAGCACTTGCTGTCCTTAGCCCTCCATACCCTAGCAGTACGGTTCCAAAGATTTTCTTTCAGCTCTGCTCCTTTTCCTTCCTTTGACAGGGACATCATTGGGACAGCAAAAACCAGTATTGCTTAATCCTGCTGAGAAGCCTTAAAGTAGCTCTGCAGTCTCTTGTGACAAGCCTTCTCATGCCCACTAGCAGCCAGTTAACACTGTCTGCAAAGGAACTGTCAGAACAGGGTGATCCTTTACCCTAACGCAGAGTTATAGCTTTATAGTGACCAGGGTGTAACATGGAAATTGGGCTGTCTCTTCTTATTAAGCATCCAGGCTCTGGCTCAGCAAAGATGTAAGTGAGCATGATCCACTAGAAGACAGGTAGCTGTGGTTAGAAAATGTTGTGCCTAGATTAATAAGCCCTGCTGTGATGCAAAGATGTATTTATTCTGTGAGGAAGCCATGCTGTGCATAGTCATTGCTTCTGGCCAGATATGAGTGGAAGTAAATTGAACTTGTGAAGGACTATGTACAAACACCTGTAGTTCTATAGTATTCCCAAAGCTAGGAGAGTAACTTCACTTTTTGTTCAGCCGGTGTGTCTGAAAACAAAGGAGAAAGATCTGGCAGGCTTGGGGGACTGCTTGTGGAACTAGGACCCCATTTACCACAGGCATCCATGTTATGTAGGTATTTCCCTCAGTAGGGATGGTAGCACAGATGCTGTGATGTAGGAGAAAGTCACACCACACCGTGTGGGACAATGCTGAATGCCGAACTCATTAGCATCTCACTGATGGGAGCTTCAGGTGCTGGAACAAGCACAGTTCAATCCAGATAGCTCTCATCCATACTACACACCCATAGCTGTCTGGAGCCATCATTATGTCTTAACTAGCAAGTCAAAGTCTATCCACACAAAATATTTTTCACACATAGAAGGCACATTACCTTTAAGCTGCCAATCACGCCACCCACCAACAGATATAATGGAATTAATGGCTGAACTGGGCAATCTTCCAAAAACTTCATTCCTGAACAGCAAAAATTAAAGTTTGTTATCTCAAGTGATCAAATAGTGCAACAAGCTGTACAGTGAAAACTAAAGATGCTTTAAGCACAGTGCTTAGACCCAAGACTTGTATCCAGCGTCTGTTGAAATGGGGGCTGAATTAAAGGGGGGCTGCATCTGACACTACAGGAGTGAGTGCCATGAACAAGAAAAGAGCAGAAGGAAGAGAGCAAAGGTAGCAACAGCATTATTGTTGTTCTGGCATTGCTGATCAGAGCTACATACAAAGGTCACTGGCTTCAGCCTCTGCATCTTTGTACAACTGGCTGAGCTGGAGAGGAAATTTTCATCAGCAGTAAAAAATACATTGAAAATCGAAATGGTTTGTGAAAAGAAGGAATTCTGATAAGCTTCTCCCAGGCTTTTCCTACTCTTTAGCTCCCATAAGTGTAGCATGTTCCCAAGTCAGATGTCTTAAAGATTGGGAGCCAGTGCCCATGGGAGCACCTGGAACCGTTTTAGCTTCCCAGGCAGCTAATAAGGAGCCACAGAAACTCAAGTTTCCAGGCTGTTTGGGTTACTGGAGGCTAAAAGCATTGGTTGTTATGGAGCTGGGGATCTTGGCAACCCTCAAATCTGCTGCTAGAAAGGGGAAGCTGGGTAAGTTTTAGGGAACGAAGTGCATAAGGCGGTATAAGGATGTTGCTGGCAGTAGACACTGAAGCTTGTGATACAGGTCTGTGGCAGTGAGACTCATCTGTCCAAATATAGATGTCTGCAATGCAGACATCCATATCTGAACTAGTTTCCTACACTCTCTTTATAGTCAATAAGGAGAAATAGACACTTGTAAAATTCAATTCATCTCACCCTAAGATAGGCATTTAAAATAGGTCAGATGAGTTGGGTCCTGAAAGTGCCTCTTTCTCTCCATGGCTTTAGAAGGAATCTAGACAGCCAGCTGTAGATATCTAAAGTTTGCTGAGATTAATCCCTTGCCCAGGTCTCTTACCCAGTGGCATCATTAGTAATTTTAAACTGTTCATTACACTATAATTTTATTGTTATTGATCTCATGTTTTAGGGTTTCTGCTGATCAGTTGCAGTGGGCAGAAGGGACTTTCTGTTTCCTTCTTGTTACATAAGTCGTTTCCAAAGAGAAGTTTTGACTTTTCTCTGAATAATTGGGGTCATCTAGATGCAGGACACTGAAAACAATGTGCTGGTCTTAGTGCTAAACATCTCTCAGGTGGAACATCTTGCCTCCATGTTCAGAACTACACTGAACAGAAGACATCAGCAAAGAAGTACCAGTAGGGTTTGGTTTTTTTTTTTCCTTCTTCTGTATCTGTAATCCACTTTAGTTTGTCAATCCACTGCTATTGCTGGTCCAAAACATTGCTGATGTCCTGAACCTCTCCTGTGCTCTTTGCATAGCATAACACAGATGTTCTGGACCGTGGTTGCTTGCTTATGTTACTCTTATGTTAGTCACAGGGTACAGGGCAGTGTTTTACGGTCTGCTGTGTATAAGGGCTGTGGGGTCCAGTGGACTCTTCTTCACTAAGTATTTACTACCAGCCTTTTCATAATTGAAAAGGGCTTTACTTAGGTGGATTTAGACTCTCTTCCTTTTTGTCCCCTATTTTAGGAAGAAATTCTTTACTGAGAGAGTGGTCAGGCATTGGAACAGGCTGCCCAAGGAAGTGGTGGAGTCAGCATCCCTGGAGGTGTTTAAAAAATGAGTAGATGTAGCACTTGAGGCTATGGTCTAGTGGCTAGGAAGATGTTGGGATGAAGGTTGGACTTGATGATCCTAGAGGTCCTTTCCAACCATAGTGATTCTATGATTCTATTGTATAATTTTTTGTCCATTTTGCCACTTTGTAACACCAAGATTTGCTTGCACTTCCAACTTTACAGGGGTGGACAACGGGGAAATCATCACGAATTACATAATTTTCAGAAAGTAGCTGGAAGGGCTTCCAGAGTCCTTGGTCCTGTAATAGCCCGCCACAAAAGCAGCTGGCCAGGGATCTCAGGGAATGTATTTCAGTTTAGGAACCTAGGCAATTGCTATTTCCAGTGTGTTACTGAGATTTTGATTTGAGGCCAAAAAAAAAAAATAAATCAAGAAAACATTCCAATTTTTTTTCATAGAGCTATGATTCTGATTCCCAGACAAATCTATTATGGAGCCCTTTCATATATGTAACATGACAGCAGTCAGTCTTGGGAAGGATTTGAATGACAGGCAGTGGTAGTCTGTAGGTTTTTGGAGAATATTGCAGGCAGATATAACAGCAAAGGAGGAGGTGAACGGGAATAATACAGTAGTAACTTTAAAAATACAGCATCATGGGTGAATAGGAAATATGGACCTACTGTTGACAGATGGGCACTGATATTTGTTGCAGTGAAATAGAGGCACAAATATCATGTGCCAGTCAGTTCACACACAGCACATGCCTAATTTATTTAGGAACACCAAAACTAGTAGGAGAGCATCAGTGCTAGCTCTTATTTCCCATAAGCACCAATAACTTTTCCTCTGACTGTTAATGATGGGATATATGGACCACGAGCGATCAAAGCTCTGCTTCTAGTGCAATGCTCCCTGCAAGCCAGAGCAATCTGTGGTTTGGAGTGAAGACCAATTGAACCTGACCATGACACAGACCAGCACATGAGTCCAAATGAATAAACCAGCAATCTTTGCAAGATCAGGCAGAGCAAGGATGTCCAACAGCTTGAACAGTGTCCAAAGGAAAAAAAGAGATGGGAGGCTTGGGGAAGCAGATGTACTTGCACATTTTACCTCTTGGCTAACACAGAACAAAACTGCAGTGGGATCCAGGACATGAAAGTCCATCCAAGTGGAAAGACCACTCATGAGTGATTAGGATATGAGCTTTTCAAAGGACACCATTTTGGACACGGTTGTGGCATGGCCCACAACAGATCACTACTAACCAAGTGTCTTCGTGACTCACAATGATCCATGAGATGAGGGATCAGGGTGAGTGAAAGCCAGTACAACATTGGCCTTTAGCTTCTCTGATCTTCTCAGGTAGCTGAAAATGCATCCCTGTAGTAAAGGAGGGCTGCTGTAGAGCAAGGCTAATCTGGTGCCTGGTGCCTGCTCCCCACCTTCTCTTCTAATAGGAGGCAGAGGATACAACATGCCAGGCCATTTTCAGTTGTTCCTAGTGAATGACTGCAGTTGCCATCACTTAGCACAGACCACAGTCAGGCCCTGGACTGTGGGCTTTACACTAGAATCTAGGTGCTGCAGGGGACTGATCTCAAAGTAATTGCTTCTGGGCACCATTTTACCAGAAAGCTTATCAGCAAAACAGAGGAAACTCACAGAAATGGTGAGTGACTGAAGGACTGAATTGCAAAGAAAGATTATTTTAACAACAACTGCTAAAGAACAAGATTGGCTCCTGCGTAAAGGTACAGAGTATGAGAATAGGCTTCAGACAACTATCAGGAGCACTTGAGAGTTGAGGAATTATTTGGTGTAGATATGAGCATGAGGAGTAGTACTGGGTTAAATTTGAACAGGGGAAAATTTAGACTGCTTGTTGAGAAAACGATGTCATCAGCTTTCAAATGTGATTTAGCTACCCCTGGGGAACACTGTATAAAGGTAGTCTGGACAACGTACAAGAATGTGTTATTGGGAGCAATCCTTCACTGTCCTGGAAACTAAAAAAAACCTCTCCAAAAAGGTCTATCAGGTCCTTCCATAGCTTGCTTTATTTTTGGAGTGGTTAGTGAAATAAAAGGGATCATCTCTACCAGGGAAAGTTAGAAAGCTGATAAACAATCTGTGGCTTAAATGATGTCACAAGTCTGGAGCTTGGAAAATTTGCTGAGTCCTTTTGATATATCTTGACTTACACTACGATTTACGTACTCACAAATTCTAAAAGTGTATAATGTTAGTGTGTAATTATTACTGAGGCTACCAGTTCTTCACCTCTTGAGTTTTAACAAATATTATAATAATGTATTTGTTAACATTTGAAAATATCTCACAGTTTTTCTCTGCAAAAAGCAAGAGCCAAAATGACTGGAGGCACATCAGCAAGTTATTCTCTGAGATCATGGTAACAGAATGTTATCAGAAAATCAGAAGCTTTTGCTTGAATAATAAATATCTGCGTTTTCCTTGACATTTCATTTCCCTAAAAATGCCTTTGCAGATATGTAGCTGCAGGAAAGCAATATCCTCTGGCAACACTGTATTACATTGACATTATCTCTTAATTTCAGTAAGCTGTGGAAAAAAAAGGGCTCTATATCAGATGCAGGCTATACCCAGAGCTCCAGACTGATATCCTACCTTACACTTTCCACTTCTCACTGATCTTAAAGATATTATGAAATATTCCTAGAAAATTATAAGTGCTCAGATTCCAGCCCTGGATTCACTTCCAGAAGGCTGCCTGTCACTATGCATGCAAGTTGTACCACACTTTGAATTATACCTTCCCACCCTATTCCACAGCTCAGGCTTATTCAGCCTGAGGAAAAGCTAAAATCCTCTTAAGGGATAAATAGCAATTTTAAATCATGGATAAGCATAAGAGCCTAAGTGTTGAGATGTAACAGTTCAGTCCATTTCCCTACTTCCTAATTGCTCCTTAATCCCTCATTAGAACTCCCTAATTCTTAATTAGGACATCCTAATTAGAATCCTGCCACAGTCATCACTGGTACTTGGAAGGTTCCAGATAAAGAAAGGAGCACCAGCCTTTAGCTGAACACTTTATTTGTGGGTTTGGCCAATTATACATGTGAAGAGGCTAGGCGTCCTGACTACCTTAAAAGTCATCTCATCTCAATGCAGACACCTAAAAGAGGATACAGGGCTTTCACTGTCAGAAACACCCATTTCTCTTAACTGTCTGCAAGGGCAACACATGGCACTAAGTTTGTTTACAGATGAGTACAATCCAAATCTAGGTGGGATGCGTCTTGCCCACAGCATCTGTATGTAGAGTTCATTTGCAGCATTGTTTTTGAATAATGAGCCAGAAGGTGAACGACATCTCAAGGACACTTATCTGGAATGATTGTGAGGGCTCTTGAGGACAGGACTTAAAATTCAAAGTGATCTGGATACACTGGAAAAAGGCATCCAAAATCTCCAAGATGACAGCTGATAAAGCTGAAGACTGTGTATAGGAGAGAAAACTTCAATGTAAATAAAAAATAAGAAATGTCTGATTGGGAGCAGCACAGCCAAAAACCATCTGGGCTTACAATGCACCACAAACTAAATTGGAGCCAATGAGTTGGCACAGAGAGAGCATCTTTCATTTTGAGGTGTGTTTACAGGAATCCTGCATGTTAAGCAGAGGACCTAATTATTCTGCATTATTCATTCCTCAGGTCTCAGCTGGAGTCCTGGGTTTGGTCTTTTTTTGGGTTTTTTTTAAGGGAAAAAAAATAGTTACATTGGCCAGGGGCCAAAGGAGAGGGGAAAAAATGAAAAAAAAAAATGCTACAGAAACAGTGACCTGTGAGGTCAGGATGAAAGAATTAGGTTTTTGAGATCTCTGAAAAAAAAGAGAAGATGGAGTGGGGCTCTAATAACTGCCTTCAAACAGTTCAAAGGTTCTCTTGAGCAGGACGGTGACCAATTTGTCTTTGGGACCGCGGTGGGTAGGACAGGCTGTAATCTGTTTAATTTGCCATAGGGAAGATTTAGGTTGGATATGGGGAAAAATATTTTGTCTGTGAGAGCAATAAAATTCTGAAATAGGCTCCTTTGGGAAGCTGTGGAATTTCCTTGAGCAAGGGCAAGTCAGACATCTGTCAGGGATGCCATGAGCATGTGAGCCTGTCTGAAAGCGGAGGTGGGCTGGTGTCTCCACCGATGTTTCTTAAGTGGGGGTCGCAACCCATGTGGAGGATGTGAAAGGCACAAAGGGAGCAATGAAGTGTTAGAAAATGCTCAGTTTAGAGAAAAAAAAAATCTATGTTAATGGTAGGGAAAAGGTGATGTTTAAGAAAAGAAGAGCCTTATGCAGTTTAAAAATGTATAAATTTCTGCAGCTCAAAGGATTTTCCTTGCCTTTCTTAAATATTTGATCTTGAAATGCTACTCACAAGTTCATCCTTTGAGGGGTTATACAGAGACAGATCAGCTGAAAACCAGGTCTCACTTTCAAAAAGGTGGAGAAATAGCAGCCTACATCATCTCTTCTTCTCTTCCATCCCTACACTTCTAAGGTTTTTGCAGTGCAGTTAATACAGAGAGATCCCGATTAACGAAATCTTCTCATGTGTCAGATTCTGAGCTTCCTCCCACAGACAGAGCTCTGTACTGAGGTAGGAAATGCTGGAGGGGTATTTAAGACAAACAGGGTCAGAATTCAAGCTTCTTCCCTGCCATGCAGTGTGGGCTGGGATTCTGTCTGAAGCTAAAGTACCAACACACAGACCTAACAGTTGAAAACTTTACATTTTCCAACCCTTTTCTCCCACCAGATATGTGAACCTGCTACACACTGCCGGGAAGTTCCTATATTTAAATTGCTTTAGTAGTCAACTTACCTATAAAAGCCATGGACAGTGGTAAGGCAAGGAAAGCGAGGAGGCCAAATATAAAACATGCTGTGAATGAGAAAAGAAAGACAGTGTTATTTGAGCTGGTTGAAGTTTAGAGACCAGCTTTACAGATGCTATTTATTCATAAAGTTGTGTAGCAAGAAGCGCAGTGCACTCAATGGGGTGGAAATACTGTGTTTATGGTACAGCATTGGAGATGATGGGACTAGCAAGTGGTTTATCACTATCACAGAGGTCAAGCTTCCATTTTTTAGCTCATACATTGTTAGTCCTTGTATCTGTGGAAGAGCAATGAGAGACACACACCAATTTTGTTGCTACTACTTCTAGCTGTCTCATTGCAGTGCAAGGACTCAGCCACTGCTGCCTTCACCTGCATCAGTCACACAGGCACTACCAGGTGACTGTGCAGCAACAAGAAACTTTGCCTCAGCTCATCTCAACTGATGAGCCGTATCAGTTTGCTAAGCAAATAGCAGCTTTAATGCCATTCCACTTAGTTTTCACTGATAGCTAAATAAACTGTCCTTAGTGCAGATGTGAATAGTTTCTGGATTGTCTAAGTCCCTGACCCAGCTTGGCTCACGAACACAAAGACAGCAGCCCTGCTGCAAGGAGTGGGACTTGTCCTTGGGATTGATCACCTTAAGCTGCATGGAAGGATGCTCTTAGGGGTGCACATAGACTGCTCCTGCAGATGAGTGGGTCTGAGGGGCTTAGTTGCTCCCCAGAGAGCTGCTGGTGTATTTGAGCCTTGATATTTCCCCAGCACAGCCTGATTCAAGAACAGTGTGAGCAGCCTGTCTTACTAGAGCTGTCACCTCTGTGCCTAATCGGGAACACTTGGCAATATTAAAGTGAAACACTGCCCTGCAAAATGAAAGTAAAACATAATGAGGACATTCTGTGGCAGAATGCTTCTGCAAATGGCTCAGTCTGCAAGTAGATGCCTTAGGAGGTGAAAGGGCTGTAAGCAGAGGTGGGCATAGATTGCAGAGGGGCTGAGAAGGGCATGGATAAGAAAAGAAGTAGGATGTCTCCTTGGAGGCTTATGAAAAAAATACTGGAGCAAGCATTCAGGGTTGTTTTGGGACCTTCCTCAGGCAAACTGTGTCATGCGGTTCCCCGTGCCAGAGAGCTGCAACCTCTCTGCAAGGCGAATGGATCCTCCTCAACGCCGAGGAGCGGGGACACTGCCAGCATCCTGCGCACGCTGCCGCTCTGGGAAGCTGCAGCGCTGCCAAACCAGCACCCTCAGGGCGTCTTAGAGAAACAGGGAAACATCCTTGCCTCCATTTTACAGGAGGAGAAACTGAGACAGAGGACATAGGAGTGGCATCAAAATTCAGGGCAGATCCACCAGGCTTTCTGACTCGCAGACACTTCTCCTGGGAACACACCATCCCCCACACGCTGCTCGCATTTCCTCTGGAGAAAACGAGGATCTTACACTTCAGCGCTTGAGAGACATCTTTCTTTCTCAGAAGCAGCATGTTTGTTATCTCTATGAATTGGTAGAGACTGAAGGTATTTTGAGCTGAAGAAAGCACTTCTGTTCCTTTGTGCCACCTCCTCCTCTCTGTTGGCCAGTCTCTCTCTCACACAGACAGATTTTTGCTCAAGCTCTCCTATCTCTTGAATGCTCTACAGTAGAGAAATTCTTCCTCTGCTTGAATAGTCTCCTACACTCGACTAAGCTCTTTCAAGCACTGACAGCCTCTCATTAGAACAGCTCAGCCTAGAGCCTCCCTTTTCACCACGTCACATTTCATGCTAGATCATCCCGCTGTTACGTTATCTAGACTAGTATTTTCATATTCATAAGTGATGGTATTGTAGCTGAGGTGGGCTTCCAACACATCCATGAACATCACCCACAAATAGTGCTCACAGCCAAAGAACTCATTTATCTGGTATCCAAATGAGTGCAGTTCAGGTTTGCAAGAGTTTCATTGACTGCCTGGTGTTGCCAGAAGTCCTGTCACCATAGGGAAGCTCTTGGAGTGGTGTCACCCCTCTGCCTGTGGTTTCATAGTTGCCTCCTGTTTCTGCCCTTGCTGCACAGGTGAGTACTCAGGAGCCTGGTAGCAGGAGGCATCATGTCATTTCTTAATCGTGGGAGGGACGCTGCGGTAAGCTCTGTAAAAGGCTCAGCGGGGCCCATGTGTATGTGGGGCTGCTCATCTGGCACACAGGTGTCTGTATTTGCTTGTGTCTACCCGATAGCTTAATTCTGGAAGGGAGGAATGGGAGGTAGGGACCACTCGGAGCTCAAGAGAAAAAGATAATGGTTCATTAATTCCCCTCCCAGAGCAGTTGCTGGGAATGTATTTACTCATTATCTCCCCATTCAGCTACAGCCTCTTAGGTCTCGAATTGGAGGGGCAGATGCAGAGTCTGGGAAAGCTTCCAAATCCATGTTTAACAAAGTGAGACTCTCAACAATTGACTGCACAACTGGCAGGGCTCTGCAGTCGCTCTCAATGCCGCGAGCAGCACTAAAGGCTGGTTTCCCTGAAACATGTGGGGTTTTCACAGAAATGCTGCTCAGGTGGGACACACTCACTCTCTGCCTGGATTTGTCTGGGTTGTGCTGCCCCGTTCTGGTCCAAAGACAAATTGCTCTAGAAAATGATATTTGCCGCAGGGTAGCAGAGCTCTGCAGGGAGGACACTGCTGTCTGTGCAGTTTCACACGTGGGGCTTGTGAAATTTTTGAGTTGGTGATATTGCCTCATAGGCTGGTCAGAGAAACCTCTAGACCTATTCCTAGAAAAAGTAGCAAAAATGGTGTGCTAGTCTTTAAAAACACAATAGGGTGAGAGAAGCGTTTCCAGGCATGGCTCAGAAAGACATCTGCTCCACCAAGCTGATGTCAGGACATCAGGCAGGAGGATCCCCTGCTCTGTACCACCAGGGCAGAGCAATGGTAGAAAATGGTAAATGGTGGGGCAATAATAAAGTCATGCTTTAGGAGACACTAGCGAGCAAGTCCTAATGTGCCAGGAAATGGGTGAAGACAAAAGCTCATGTCTGGGATCACAACAGAAAGAGAAGAGCATGTGGCTGCATATCTTGCTCATTCTTTGAAATCTGTGGGCACAAAAATCAGATCAGTGGGTGCAGATTTTATGTCTTCTGCCCAGCAAGACAGTCAGCTGATATAAATCTGCTCTTTAGCTGCGTTACTTCTGCCAGGGTCTCCCCACAAAAGTAAACGAGCTTGAAATCACCATTAACATTGTGGCTGTATTTCATGGTCTCTCTTCTGATGTTTGAGCTGTTACATCTTCCATAGCCATGCCCCTGCACTGCAGCTCTCCTCCCCTCCCTCTGCTACTCCCTTGTTCTCCCAGTTATGTGCCTGGCCTCAGGACAGGCAGCAGATGAGTTGTCCTCTGGCATGTGGGACTGATCTGGAGGCAATGTTGGGCTTGACACCATTCACCTGTGGGGTCCTCAGACTTAATTTGCTGCCATGGTTTTTCCAAGCACTTGGAAGTTTCAAATCAGCTCATGCTGTCCCTGTTTAATTTGAAGATAGAGAAAACTTTCTTTCTTTTTAGGTAAGAAGGGTCCTCATGGGATTTTCGGAAGTGATTTATGAGTATAAACCTCAACCTGCCCACTCTTCCTGGGTAGTATGCTAATATGGCTGTAATGCAACCTACTCAGTAGAGTGTGTGACAAGCTCTCTAATAATAAATACAGTAATAAACAATAATAAATGAAGTGTTGTGTACATTACCATCACTCCCAAATGCTGTTTGATCTATATCCTGTCAGGTTCCTGATAAAAAAGGAATTTATTTCTTTTTAAATGATATCAGCTTCCAAACAAATTCTGTAGTTAACTCAGGATTTATCTGCATGAGCAGGCTGAGGAGCAAAACTCCGTGTGTAAACTCACAGTACTGCTTTTGGATGCCCCATGAGAACACTGCTCTGAAGGGGGCTGACTCTCAGCAGTCTAGATGTGAACAAATTTGGGTCAGTTGGCCCAGCCCCGGACTGATCATGCCCAGAGGCAGATGCAGATTGTAGTGCACCAGCTTAGCAGTCAGTGTCAGGGTGTGCTGGATGCAGGAGATGTAACAGGCTGGAGAGCAGACAAGCAGCAGATATTTTCACCCATGTTTTATTCTTTCACAGTATCTGCAGGCATCCCCTGCAGTACTGATAGGGACTTGGAGAAACGAAAGATGTAGTGTGTGGGGGTGCTGTGGTGGCAAAGCAGCTCTCAGTGGAATTCTCTGGAGAACCAGCTCCAACATGGTCGTGTGTTTAACAGGCCAGGGAAGAGTCTGCCCATGGGTTTAGTAGCTGTGGATATTGGCGTGTCTTTCTGGGCTTTTGAGTGACAAGAAAATGTCACTACAGCAGATGGAATATGCAGAAAAGACTTGAATGAACTAACTTTGAAGAAAGATAATTCAATCTGTTTAGCTTGGCTAGCCAACAACCAAGGGAGAGAAAATAACAGCAAGGCTTGTGCACTCCAAAAAGGACCTGTGAGTGATCCAAAGAGCTGTGAAGGTAGAGACATGAGATGAACTTGAATAGAAACAAAGATTGCTTTGTCCATAAGGCTGAGTGCCATAGCAAGGACATATATTGATGGAATAGTCTCTTGGGACAAATTCCGCATCTGGTGGTTTAATCCCGTGACCAAACTAGATACTCAGCAGCCGGAGGATTCAGTGTAAGGAACATTCCCATGGAGGTCTCCATCCCAGTGCAAAGCCACTGTAGAAGGGAGTGGAAGTGTGGTAAAACTGATTTGCAGACCAAATCCAAGCTCAGGGCCACCATCTGTTTGCTTAGACAAGGTTGTGGTACTGTGAATAGCACTTTGGTACCCAGGATTTCTATGCCAGGGTCACACCACCTAAAATTTAAGTTCCAGGTTCCAGGACTGACACCAGCAATGCTGCTTTCATTAGAAATGATGTAGAATAAGGAGGTGGCAGTAATCTGGGAACCTTCAAGATGGGGAAGATGTAGATGCAGATGTAGGTGCTTTGGGGATTAGGCCATATTGCAGAGTGGCTTGTCTGAATTTTGTGTCATGCCTCTAGCTACTGAACTACAATTAGCCATGGTCTAGGTTCTGGATTTGGCCCCTTGTGGCTAATTTCCAGATGTACTTTTAAAACAAGATTTAGACATTACATAAAGAGCCACAAGTTTGCTTTGCAGTAGACCCAGGGCAGTGGATTAGCCACCTTTTTTTTTTTGTCAGTTAATTGAAGACTGTCCTAATGTTCTGAACTTCAATTGGTGTACCAAGAATAAAAAAAATTTAAATAATGCTGCACAGGTAGGTTGGCTCTTCAGAGTCATTTAAATATCAGGAGACCACAGGTACAGATGTGGGGCTCTGCTGAAACAGTCTTTGAAAAATATACACCAGATGATGAGAAAAAGTGAAATTAAGTGTCACTGCACTTCAGGAGGGTTTGCATTTTAATGAACAGAAAATCAATTTTGGATGCACTAGCTGATCCATAGCTAAAGCTGAGCTGATATTTAACTTAAATGTAATGAAAACCTAAAGATAATGAGTTTCCTGAAACAATATTTCTGAGTTGCCTTACTCTTAGGTAGCTTTGTGGGTACCTGAGCAGGTGCTTCTGGTGTAAGAGAGCTTAGATGAGATCAGAAATAATCCCTTTCTTTCAAAAAAAAATCAGAAAGTTCATTTGTTTTCTCTGCCATCATTAAAGTCCCAGTGGCAATTTAATACCAACAAGGAACAGTGACATTTTTCTTGTAAATGGTAGGAAAAAAAATCAGAGGAAATGCTACTTTTGCCTTTTTTAATTGTGATATTCACCAACAGGCTCAAATCCTCCCTGCATATTCTTTCTGTAGGGTGCAAGGGAGCCCAGATCAGCCAGATCCTGCTCCAGGGGGCTCACCAGGGTGTAATGAGAGCACCACATGCTCCACACACCTCAGTATTCATCACTCCCCAGCCTTCCTTTCCCCTGGGGCAATGATATGCACGAACAAGTGGAGCAGAAAATGTCCTCTGCTTCCCCACCTGTGCCAGGTTCCTGCAGGTGGGCCTGGTTTGAACCCAGACCAGGGCTCTCTGTCCCCCTGGGCTCTGCTTTCTCTGAAGGGTTGTAAGGCAGTAAGGAGTTAAGGGGCTTACTGATTAATAAAAGTTCATTCTGAACTTTGAGAGCTTTTCAACAGAAGCAGGAATATAAAAGACCCCAAAGTAACAGCCCTAGACTGGCAAATGCAGCAATTAGTGTGGGTGAAGTATCAATTATGATGAGTGGTCAAGGGGTTTCTTCTCATATTTGAGTGGAATTGTTACTTCTTAGAATTGAAGGCAAAAGGCACTTGGAACTCAGAGTGAAAAAGAGATCCTGCAGTCAGTGGGAGTAAGCTGCTTTAAAACCCTTGGACTTTAACCTCCTGCCAATGACACTGCTTCCCTGGTCTTACAAAAACCCATCCCTGAAGCATATTTCTCCTGTGCCTCTCTGCACAGCTTGCACAGCCCCCAGCCCAGGTCAGCTTTCTGCTGCTTTGCTGCTTGCTAAGCAAGAACTAGGCTGTTCACTCGACCCAGGAGCTGTCAGCTTGTTACACCCCTCTGCATCCTCCACCCTGGGTGGGACAAACCAGTTGCTTTAAAGCCTGAGTGAACTCAGGCTGTGGTATGAAAGACCTCTGTTCAGACCACTGGTGCTTCCTTCCCAGAACACATGGCCACTTGTGAGGGCTACTGACAATACTGCCATGGCTGTTGTGCCAGGGGCCGGACAAGCAGAGGGAAGAAGACCCTGCTCCAAATGTCTGTGGGTGAAAGGGGAGCTATTCCTGACCACACTCGGTCCCTGACCTCGTGTCTCCATGTCAGCACACAGGCTGGGAGCAGTTTTGCTCTGCAGGAATGCTCCTGTGGGAGTTTGTTCCCAGGCTGGCTATGCTGCTCTTTACCAGGTGGCTTTTCCCTGTAGATCCTTCTGCTGGACTACATGCAAGGTACCATTTGAAACAGGAGACAAACACATTATACTGCTGAGGCTGTCTTCTGCAGCCCTTATTTAGGTACTTGGCGGTGTCTGTATTTGTTTGAAATTTTACACTTCTCTGCTCTGATCCAAATACTGGGCCAGGCAGGTGCTGTTGGGATAGGGTTACTATTGTGCACTCGCTCCAGCAGTGCCCAAAATGGCCTAGGAAAGGAAATATCTCAGAAAGGAGGAGAAAAATTGAAACTTCAGTGAAAGATTCAGGTGGGATTTGGTATCATCTTAATTCCTTTATATACCTGGCTCAGTGACAGAGCTGCATAAATACAGAAGGCGATTACTACCAGAAGTGCCTTACCATTGCTGGCGATCTTAGATATGCACCGGTGGCAGGCTTTCTCCAGGCCAGCAGTCATTGTGAAGAGCCTTTTTGGGGTGTCTGTGGGGATACAGAAATTAATATCATTATGAAAAGTGACTTTAACTCACTAAATTTCTTGACTCAGAGTCACTCACATACCAGCACTTTCACTGCCCTCAAAAAACTCAAAGCATCCACAAACCCAGCCACCAGCCATCAGTGTGGCGCACCCAGAGTCAGGTATGTCTTCCAGCAGCTTTGGGCTTGCCTGCTGGTGATGCTAGAGCTTTGGGGTCACAGGAAGGCTGGAGGAGAACTACTAATGCTGTCATCTTGAAAACTATATAAGGTTCTATCTTGACTTTGATTGGGGTTGAAGCAGGACAAATATATTAAATTTTATGAGAAAACCCAGGGAAAAGGGTAAGGTTCACTATACAAACCTCAGCAAATATTCCTCAGTGAGCAAAAGTGAATTAAAGAAAAGGGGAGGAGAGAGGATGAAAATAGTGTTAGGATCAAGGAGGATTCTGAAGAGGAATGTAGAGTAAAAACTGCAAACCACAGGGAGCCTAGAACAAGATGCCTTTGATTAAAAAAAAGTAGCTGGGTTAGAAAGTAGCTCTTTGCAAAGAAGAATTTTTATGAGGTGGGGTGAGGGATGAGCAAGCAGTTAGTCATCCAAGGTCTGGGCATCAGACAGCACCAGTCAGTTAAGTAGCATCCAGCATCAATGGGAGTGTGGAAAGCTCACACACACACATACACACTCCAAGCCTCAGCCTCTGGCCAGGGTCACCACAGTTCTACCACCAACATCAACTGTGATAGATGAAGGTGTGTGTGGAGGAGGCTGGGATGAGAAGCTGCATTTCTGCACGTACCTCAAATTAGCATCTTTTAATTTCCTAATGATTAGAGTAATATTTTAAGCTTAGCCTCATTCTCTTCTAAGCTGACACGAAACTCATCCTGGTAGGATTTCTCATCATGCAATGCTCAGCCCAGAGCTTACTAGGGACCACAGGGCCCTAGATAGGTGTTGAAGATAAAGACAAACTTGTACCACTCAGCTGATATGTGGCCATACACGCCCTCCGTAGCCTGTCTAGCCCTACTAGATGTGGCTGAGCAAAACTGGCTGTCTCCTGGGAGCCTGCTTTCTCCTGCAAGCCCAGAGACTCATGAGCAGTAGCAGCACAGGACCCTCTGCTGCCCTGGGGAATGGGAAGGGGTTTGCTCCTTGCATGTTGGTGTTGCAGTTTCTATTTCGTGGCAGTGATAGCAGTATTAGAGGCAGGTCTGGCTTTACCTGCTGATGAGTAGCAAAGCAAGTGGCAGGGACTGAGGCACGGGTCAGTGACCTGTGCTGAGTCACTTGAGTGCAGCAGCCAGCCACCAACACACACATCCAGGTTTCTAGTGTGCATCATCACATCAGGTGTCTTATAAATTCTAGCACTCCTCCAGCCCTCATCTTCATGCTATGCCACAAGCCTCATTTGATGGATGTTACTGCTGTAATAAGCTCTGCAAATCCCAGTGGACATCTCCATGGATGACAGACTGGAATGGAGATTACATATGAGTGCCTGACCTCTGGGGAATGCATACTCCTTGTCCCGACCACCAGAACTTCTTCAGAAGAGCAAATGCTGGCCCTTTGGGCTGCAACTATTGACAAATAATGAGGGAAAGAAATGAGCACTGTTGCATGCTCAGGGAAAACAGGAAGGAGGAAGGGAAACTAGTAGTTTCCACAACCAAATGACACTTGAATTTTAAACCTTAAAACTTTTGGTGCGGATTTGTTCCTAGCAAGTGCACAAACAGGCATTCATCTAGAGTATGCCATTGGCTGCTGACAAATCTGTTCTAAATTATGTAGACATCAGTAATATTAGTCTTTCTATAAATGTTCGTGACTAGAATTACATTTATAGCACTAATTCTTCCAGTTACCATGTTAACAAAACCAATGCCATACTAAAAATTGGTTGAAAACCAAATTATCTTGAGCAGAATTGCATATGGCTGGGAATGCTCTATTTCCATAAGCAGAGGGTAAAAAATACATTTTGTCTAAATTTACTGGTTGTTATTTTACACTAAAGGAAAATAAGACAAACTGAAGGAGGACTTGGTATCTGGGAGCATGTCACCATCTAGTGATGGAGCGCAGGAATGACTGAATCAGAGCTCTGGGTGTGCAGATCTGACAGGTGAGATAAAGAAAGCAAATTCACGATGGCTGCACACAAAACGTGTTCACACAAGGACACAACACATGCAACTGCTGGGCGATGGTTTCAGTCCTTCCTCAGACATTGGCTCTGACTCCTACAGGACTGTCATATCCCTCAGAGAAGTTATTGTATTTGCTGGATAAATAGTTGTTGCCCTTTTCCCCCAGACCTTTGGAGATTCTGCAGAAGCTGCTGTGGGTGTTGAATATTTTCCTGTGTGCTGATGCATAACAGTGCTAAAGTGCAGTTCAGCAGCAGGGCAGCTGGGGAATGGTTTTGTTCCTCAGCTGAGAGGGGGAAATGATTGCTGAACTCACAAGAAACTGCAAGTGGTGCAGCATGAAGATTGGAGGCATGCAAAGGCAGGACGGATGTCCTGCTGCACAGTGCCCACTCCTGAGTTACTGGTGAGTTGGAAAAGTCACACGCAAAATGGAAAAGTCAGCCACAACTAGGAAAAAAAAAGCTAAAGACCAAAGCCAACTTCTGGACCTCCTCCAATTAGTCCTTCCCTAGGGCCATTTCCCCGAGGTGACGGGATCTGCTCCTGTGTTACAAGGGCCAGCAAAGGGAGGACAAGTTTCTGAGTCCCTTGCAGGAGGCTGGGGCCTCTCCACACATGTTTTTCAGGATGTCAGGTTGCAACCCAGCCGCAGCAAAACCTCAGCATCCCTGTGCCTCCCACAGCCTGTCCAGCACATCCCCATCCACTGCCCTCTTTGCTGGTGGCCAGTGGCCAGGTTTACCCCAGGGTGATGGCTGCTGCCCACCTGGCAGTCTTGCTGTGTTCCACATTGCTGCCTTCTGTTGTAACTCAGTTCCTTGTCCCTGACAAGCAGGGGTGGTAAGTCTCTGTAGCACAGACCCTCCATCCTAGTTCCTTTGTTATTTCAGCCAGTTTTAGCTTTGAACTATTTTTCTGGTTGTTATTCTCACTCTAAGTGTTTAGGTAACACGAGTCAACAGAAGAGGAGCACAGACTGGTGTATCCCTTCACCACCCCACGGTAAAGTGAAAAGTCAGTTTCACATTGGCCCCACCATATATTAGTCCAAACAAGAGCCACCTCCAAGCTTGTCCTGTGGTGTTCAATCAATCTTCTCAAACTGTGCTCTGCCCTCTCCCAGCTTCAGGTGCCCCCCTCTGTGCTGATGAACACAGCAGGAAGAGTTGCTGGGGCTTCCTAAGGCTCCAGTTCCTATCTGACTGCTCCCGACTGCATGGGGTTCCTGCTGGGACACAGTAGGTGCATGTGGGCCAACAAAGCCCTCTGGAGCAAGGTCTGTTCTCTAAAAACTGCTAGAGAGAATGGTTTCTTTTTATTTTTCTAAGATACGCAGGGCAAAGTGCTTTTCCAGACCATTTTCTTCCTAACAAACCACAAAGCCCCACACCAGCTTCTATCCCCCACATAGTCCAGCAAAATTCCCAGCAAATGCCTCTTACCTGAGAGGGCTGTGAGTGCCAAATCCGTTCACTTGTGCACGTGGGAGACTGGGCAGAGGAACCACAAAAACCAGCCTTCAGTGGAAGCTGACTGGGAGAATCCTCTCTGGCGGAATCCCGGAGCCACACTCGGCTCCCCAGGACCCTGGCTGTGGATGTGGAGGTGCAAGGGGTGGTTTTCAGTCTCTTTTATTCCTCCCGGCCACCCGCTCTCTCACCTCTTGGCAGCAGCATGGTGGGAGCTGTGGGATGCGGGAGTGCTGTCGGCAGAGCCCATCCTCATTAGTTCCCCCACTTCCACGGTTGGCTGGAGCCACAGCCCACCCTGCGCCGATTCAGGGTGTCAGCAGGGGGAAGCAAAGGACCCCACACATCGATGACTGTACCAGAGGAAAAAAAATATTCTTTTGCAAAGTCTTCTATTTTAGGAAAAAAAAAAAAAATCATTTATTCAGGAATCATTAGGGAGTGCGAAGTACTTGGTTCATTTTTCGTGGAATTTCCCCTCCCTTCCTACTGATGCGGTTGATAGAGCTTTGTGCAAACTGCCACATAGATAACCTTAACTGTTGGCCAGTTTATGTTTTATGTCACACTAGCAGAGGTCTGTTTGTTAGGTGGCTACTTGCTAGGTCACCTTCCTGTCAGCAGGTGACAATTTGGTATCTTAGGTCTAATTATAGTGTGGTATCATTTTCTGGAAAGCCTTGTTTCTGTGCAAGAGAAAGTAGGTTCGAGGGAGAGCACCTCTGTGGGAGGAGTGACAGTGCTCATCATGGTCGACCAGTGTTTTGAATCCTTTGGAAAGGCCCCATGAAGAAAGAAGAGGTTACCTGCTGTGTTAGTCATCAGCAGGGAGCTGACAAAGTGCCTGCTCTGGCTCAGGAGGACCAGCTCTGCTGTCAGCTGTCAGATTTGCACAGTTCATTGCCAAGATCATTCCTAGTGCTAAAGGTCTTGCATCGAGGAAAGAGCAATATTGCACAGGGGTCAGCCAGGGGAAGGAAAACAATGGTGGTTTATGGCTACCTTTGCATGCCACTGGGTCAGAAAAAGATATGTGCATGTGCACAAAAGCACATGCTGGTTTTTATACCCTCCATGCTTTTCCCTGCTACATGGCCACATGCACTGGAAAAAGCACTGACCACATGGTTATGTGACTACCTGTTTTCTGTAGCCTAGCAGAGTGACAGAGGTGAAATACTGAGCTCTTTCTCACTGCTTCATCCCATGGATGCTCCTATTCTAAGCACAGGAAAGCAGAGAAGCTTGTAGCACACCTGCAGCTCTGCCTGCCCAATGCCTGCTCAGTCCAAACTAAGGCTTTTAGCATATAAAATGTGGCCAGTTGAAGCCTTTGCTTTTCTGATTTGGCTCTTCAGGTTACATCTGTCACACACAACGTGAGGCCTCAGAGGGGGCTGTGTGGATTGAGGGACATGCTGCAGGACATGGCACTGTGGGAAGACCATCAGATATTATTATATATTTTTGATAAAGTGGTGAGAAATGTCAGCACTGGATCAAAAAGACGTCCAGCATCCCATACCAGCAGCTTGGCATTTCCATGAGCCATCAGTTCCATGTGAAGAGGTAGCAGCAACAACTAGGGAAGGTGTTAGATGCAGAACATGGAGCGGCAGCAAATGCAGAATAGGGTAAAATCTCAACTAGAGCTGATTCTGCTATAAATCAAGATAATTACAGAGAGAAAAAGGGGAATTTTGCTAGCGTGTCTTCAAGTCCAAGGCTGTAAGCCTGGAAAGTTTTGGTTGAGAAAGTTCAGCAGCAAAGCAAAGAGTGAGACTGAGGCTTTTATTCATTGTATTTATTGGGTTTATTTGGGCACTTAAATGGGGAACCCAGCTCCTCTGTATAGTCAATGAAGAGAGTTGGATGACACTTCCCTAATACTCTGATGCTCTCCACTGTTGCTGGAAGAGATAGAGCAGGAAGACTGAAACACACCAGCCAAGTGGCCAAACTGGACAGCTCATCTTTATGTGGTCCTAGTTGTTCTCTGCTACAGTCTAGTAAAGCTCCTTCTTCGAGTGGTGAAAGCTGTTCTTCCTGCAGTTGTTCTCAAGACAGTGCCTGGCATGGGACATCAATAAGGATTTAGGTTATCTCCAATGTCACTACCTTCTTTTGGGGTGCTTTGTCTCACCCTCTGTGAAGTTCTGAGTCAAGTTTTGAGTTGCCTGTGTCTGCTGAGGTCATGCCACAGTGGTCACATATTCTAACCTATGATCTTCTAGCTTGTGTGCTGATCTCATGACTGCTGAGGTGTCCTGGTTTGAGTTAGAACCAAACCAATTCTGTTCAGTGATTTTACTTTCCATCTGAGTCACTGCACTGAGCTGAGCAAAGGAACTCTGTGGTGCTGCCACCAACAGCACAAGCCAAACCACGGTCTCCTCAAACACCGGCCCCCTCTAAGACCAGGAGGGACTTTTACATCCCTCCATAACACACATTTGTGCTTCTATCACCAGGTGCCTTTTTGGAGCAGTTGTTTCTCACCATATTTTTCTGGCTACTTAATGATTAGTGCGGACAGGGAAAGATCCCTGTAGAGATGCTGTCTTTCCTTTTCAGTTTGCGTGAGTTTTCAGTTTATTTTCACCCACCATATAGAGTGAGTACTTTTTCCATTGGGCTTTCTCCTAATTTGATGACTCAGATGTCAAAATCAGCATAAAAATAGTCCCCTATCTCCTACGTTATTTTGTTCTTTACAAATTGTAAAAAGAGTCTGTTTTCCTAAATGTTGCATGTAATCAGGAAAGTTACATTTTCTTGTGTAAATTATCCTTGTGTATTGAAATATAAACAGCCCATGGGAAAGAAATTCAGAGTCCATTTCATTTCTTCTATTGTTCAACACTAAAAAAAAGGTGTACTTATCTGCTGAGAAATACTCTGTTCATGCAGGAGAAACCAATCATCAGTAATGACTTACCAGCATTTTAATGATTGCCTGTAGGCATCCCAGAAATTGTAACTTTCAATCATCACAAGAAGATCATGGCAAAAAATAATGGGGACTGAGAGTCCCTGTGGCAACTGCAACTGGTGTTGACAGTGACACTTTGGGGTACCATTAAATTGCTTGATTCTCGTGATTCCAAAGGAAAATTTTAGGCAGCCTTAGGAAGATACAGTGACTAGATGTGCTATCAGTGCAGAGAGTCACTGTGTGCCTAGTCCAAAGTTTCCTGGCCTGTGAGTGCCAGGAGGGGACCACCTCCTGGGATGGTCTGGAAGCTGCAGAACTTGGTGCAGGGCACTGTGAAACACTTCAGCCTGGTGACACACACAAGATCCAATCAGGTGCTTTCTTCTCACCTGAATCACCAAGGAGAAAGTTTTTGTGTGGCTGTCACAGTAAATTACAGAGCCGTGTGAAGCTTGCCACTATTTCTCAGCTTCTTCCTACAAGACTGTCTTGGGGAAGGGAGGTTTATGTGCTGGTCTCTGAGGCAGTTTCCTTGGCCAATGCCCAAGAGGCAAGGCAGAAAATGAGAAAATGAGAGGCTGTCTGCTTCACGCTTCTTACTCAGGACAATCTATCATAACATAATCTAGGCCTAAAGAATAGAGAGACAAAGGGCAAAATGTGCCGGATAACATATGGGGAGAATAACTTTATTAAAGTCTAGTAAGGAATAACTGCTCATGTTGCAGTTTTTCCTCAGTCAGGTTACTTAAAGGGTCTCTTTTTTCTGCTTTAAATACATGCAACACGTAAGCAGAGCAAGACAAGATTTACCTTGTTTCTGTAGGAAAGGAGATTACGAGGCACAAAGGTACCAGCTGTGGCTGATGTCAGCAAGCCTTCAGCCCTGGATGCTGAGGGATAATTCTGCAAAAGTACTAGGAGTTGTTCCCTGGGTCTGTAGCCACTGTCCAAGACAGGGTAATGGGTTAGATGTCCTCACCTCACTTGCTTGTATCTCTGAGTCTTCAATTACTCTATCAAATTCCATCAAAACCAGCAAATATATTTACAAGTGATTAGAGGGAACAACCAGACAGCAAGACCCAAGGCAAGAAGTGCACACAGTGTGTTTCCATAGGAAGCCAGGCTAAAATAAAACGCCGGTGTTTGAAAAGTTACTAGTGAAATGACTTCCTTAGGAGTGCTTGCTGGTTTCCTACAGGGAAAAAAAATAAAGCTTTATTTCATTCTTATTGAATGGCATTCATCAGAGATTGTCTCCCACTGGCAATTCAGGAGGTGAACCTGTGCATTCTTCTGTGTAAAGAAAATTTTCCTTGAAATAATAGATACATTCATTTAAAAAAACCCAGTCATCTGTTCCCCTGCTTACCCACCAATGTAACGAATTGCCCAAATTAATGTGAGCAAAATTTACCCATAAGCCCAGAATATTAACCAGGAAATTCCAATGCTCTTGAAACTTGCAATAAGAGAAAGTGGAATTACCAAAAGTATAAAAGCCAAAGCCTCTGTTGAGGTCCATGCATTCTTTGTCTATACCACTACAGAGTGTGCTAGACAAATGTGTGGCATTTGTAAAATCCTGTGGGAATCCCTGAAAAATGAAGTGGGGGAAAAAAAGATTATCTCCTCACACAAGGGCATAATAAAACTACTGAATATTTCTGTCTTAATTGTGCTTCGTGCTACAGTATAAGGGAAAGTTCTCACAGCTGAATAAAATGCTAAACTCTCCTAGCAGTAAAATGCCTCCTTTAATGTAATAGCAAGAATAAACCTCTCACTTCTACATTATAGTTGACAGAAAAAGCTAGTAACTCAGAAGGTTTTACATAGAATGAGAATAAAAGTCAAAGCCTGTAAAGTTCCTATACATGAAACACAATCATCTAAATCAGCAGTTTAATTTGCACTTCTGCAGATCAGAGCTAATATTCCCACTGCAAACAGCCATAATCAAATGCACTGTTCCACTGACAACAGAAGAAAACATTGTGCCTTTTCATTTGGTTTATTTCATTTTCTCGCTTAAAAAATATGCCTTTTGCCACCTGTCAGTCTATTTCTCCTCCTCAGTTGGAGGGTAGCAGACCATACTTGACATGGTGTCTGCTCACCGGAACTGAAAGTACTAACCCTCTGGAAGCGAGGACCACAATCCCTACTTGTAGCCTTAACTCATGGGAAACAGAACCATATGTTTAATGTAGGGTAATTATAGTGAATGATAACGAGAGAAGTTGCTGAGGGGATTTCAAAGCAGGAATACCACAGAACAGTTAAGTGGCTGCAAACGAGCTAGGATGGAGTTCAGTGTAGTGCTGGGATGTGTAGAGTTAGGAGTCTCCAGTGGAGTTGTCTGCCCATATAATTCCATTAGGGTTGGGGGAGAGCGATGGCTTGATGTAGTTCCCTAAAATGCATCCCAGCTGGGATGCTCTAGGTATCCTAACTTGCCCACAGCCACCAGACCAGAAGGATGTGGGTCTCCTGGAGGTCCTGTCTCATATCTGCCAGCCTTGGATAGATGTCCTGGGTAATTGAGGGCACCTCAAACAGCTCTGGAAGCCTATATTTATCCAAGCAGCTCTTTCACTGGCTAGTTCTGCACTGTCATGTAGGGCTGGGCACCTATATCATGTGTAGATGTCCGTATGGCTGACAGCCTCATTTAGCTATCTTCAGTTTGCATTCCAGTGCCACCTCTGGTATCTGTGCAGATGGGAAAGGCCAGAGTTGGTTAAATTTGTGTTTCTTTCTTCCATGTGGACATTTCAGGGGTGGGTGAGCGCTGGAGTCCCCCATACAAGGGAGAAATAGCCCTCCCCTCTATGCATTTGTATGTATGTATATTTAGGTAATGCATTCAAGTCTCTGCTTTGGGAGATGAAATCTTGCCTTATGCAGCCCCTCCAAGTCCCATAAACTAGGGCTTACTCCACTGACTTCCGATACCCATCACCTGCCCACAAGGCTTGGTCCCAGGCTGCAGCCAAGGCGTTCAAGTTGGGAGCCCAAGCTTATGGGATGCTCGTGAGAAGGGTACTTCTGTGGCAGCCAGCTCCACGGCTTCTCACAGCCATGTGTTTCCATGCACAGAGCATCATCTCATGGCTGAAGTAAAAGACATCTAGAGCAGGCCCTAAGCCTTTTATAAAGAAAACACCTTCTTCAACAGTGATGTTTCCTTCCATGCCAGTTTCTACTTGAGCAAGAGTCCAAGATGATTCCCTGAGGATGCTTCCTCCGCAAAAGAGGAGGTGGTAGCAGCTCTCCAGACAGCTGATGCAGTATTCTCACAGCATAACAAACCCAATATTTGGGGCTTTCTTTGGATCTGTTCAAGAACTCTTTGTATCTTGGGCATCAGATGCCAAAAGATAAAATTATAGACCTAGCTGCAGTGGATGAAAACTGGGTTAGGAGCCAACTCAGCTTGGAGCTGTAGTAAATCCAGCCTCTGGCTTACACTTGAGCAAGCAGACTCACTTGTGCAAATGATCCATTTTAGGTGGAATGCTAGGCCTATTGTGACTTCTGCTGCTGAAAATCTGCTTCAGAGGTGGGCTGGCATTTAGGTCCAGTTTTAAATTTTACTGTCCCAAGGGGTTTGTATGGGGGATGTGACATTGTTTATTTGGGCTGCATGAGTATCTCAAGGCTCACCAGATGGCACTATGCTCAAAGGTTGACTCTGGACAGCACAGGGGAGGACAAGGTGTCCAAGCAGGGGATGTAGAGGTGGTCATATGGAATGTAGATACACAAGCAAGTTCCCAGTACCTGGCTGGCAAGCTGCAGCTCCTGGTGCATAGTCTTAGCAACCCCCAAATGAGACTCTACTCAAAAGTGGAGTGAAGATGTTGGAACTAAGTCACATTCCCTTACACGTGGGGTGGACTCCAAGTGCCTCCAGCACAGCCCTTGGGGAAAACACCATGTCCTGTGCATTGAACACACCAGGTGGCAACACCATTCACAAGGTGTCTTGTGCTTTCATACTATGTCACGGGGCAGCACTTCCAGAAGTCCTCTGTGGCTGAAATGAGCAGTAAGACTGACACAGGTTAGCATGTGAGGAGCAGTGGCTTTGCACAGTAGGAAGAGAGCAATAATTGAAAGAAAAGGTCTTCATCCTTTTTGGAGTCTACTTGGCTCAAACCCTGCCTGTGTGTGACAGGTACCTGTCTGATCTCAGCCTAAAACATAGAAAAATTATGTTTGGCTTTTTTAAATCTTACCATTCTGTGTGTTCACCTTTAAAATGTTACAGTGGAGCAACTGCTTTGGAAAACGTTCAGAAGGAACTTTTAGTGTGCCACTGTCTGCAGCCCAAGGTCATTTTAGTGATCTCTTCCCTCAGTTCACTGATTACCTCAGTTTACTTATACACTTAATACTTTATTTTCAGAAAAGTTTGACAGTGTTTAGCTGACCTTTTGGCCATTAATTTCTTCTGCAGGAGATATTGATTGCTGATAGTGTTCTTTCAGCTGTGCCTGGTTCATTAAGCCATGTGAGGTGCCACTTGCCACCAGCTACAGAAGAGCCCAAGATAGAGGTCACAGAAGTCCTGTGCTGAGCAGGACAAAACAGCTCTCTCCACTTAGCATCTCTTCTTCCACACATATTTAGCACTTGTTTGTGGAAGAGAGCATGATGACAACATCTGAAAACACCCATCATTTTTTGCAGGCTATTTGGAACAAATCAAGGACTTTGCACTTAAAGGGAAGAATTGCAAAAAGGCTTTTCCCTTTGCTTCATTAGACAGCAGAACGAGCTCCAAGTTTTCCATCAGCAATGTGGCAAATCTGCTCTTCAAGAACATCAGATCCACATGAATCAAAGTAGTAGCTACTGAGCTTTTCCTTAATGTATGTAAGCTTTGCTGGTCAGTCTTGCATGGGGACATATTGGTCACTTAGTAGCTATGAAGGCACTTCTTATCTGGTCTTTGTTTCTGAGCTGTGAAATAGAAGTGATGACACACCTGTTTCCTTCTATTGAATGTTTTTTTGGTCTGTTTTGGCTAAATTCTCCAGGGCACTCACTGTCCTGTTTTGTACAAGCAACATGCAGTCTGAGCATCAAGGCTAGAGGGACTTCTGTGGGTTACTGCCATTAATAATAATAATAATAATCATCATCATCATATTGTGAGTCCTAATCGACACTGCTGACTTGAACTTATTCAGTATTAGAAAAATAACAATATTGGTATGTTCTAAAAATAATAACAGATTTTGCTAAAAATTACAGCAACAGTAAAGAAGAAGAAATAGAAAAAAGAAAAAAGAAAAAAGAAAGGAAAGAAAAGAAAAAAAGAAAAGAAAAGAGAAAAGAAGAAAAGAAAGGAAAGGAAAAAAGAAAAGAGAAGAGAAAAGAAAGAAAAGAAAAGAAAAAAGAAAAGAAAAGAAAGAAAAGAAAAGAAAAGAAAAGAAAAGAAAAGAAAAAAGAAAAGAAAAGAAAAAGAAAAAAGAGAGAAAAGCCATTAGAAAAGATAGAGATGTGGGATATCTGGGGTTTTAGATGAATCTACAGGGTTCAGCTACCTTAGCTTACTAAGACAAAGGTTAAGGCCTGTACTTAGTCTCTGTAAATATACCAGGGACAAATAAGATAATTGCTTATATAAAATAATTTTTAAATTATTTAGAACAAATGAGTATAAATGAGCCGTGAAACAGAAGCTGATTTCTAACCATCAGAGCAGCAAGGGTCAGAAACAGTTTCTTGCTGCCTATAGGAAATGACCTCTCTTAGGCTGAGAGGACTATCAGACGCCCAAGCTCTTCATCTGGGCTGAAACAAACTGGTCTGAAACTTCAGACCATCTACAGTTGTTTGGGGTTTAAATTCATTAAATTAACCAACTGAAAGTGTTGTTTTAAGGTTTCTGTTTGGGTTTTTTTCCTGCATGGATATGTTTGGGATAGGTTTGTTAAGATGATTTCTCATTATTTCTGGAGATGCGGGGCCATACAGTGTACGCAGGGTTGTATGCAGTGGTCGGAAGGCTGCCATGGAAAGCTCTCTCTGCTTCAATATTACTGCTTTTGTAAGATGACAATGTGATGGAGCATCTGTGAGAGAAGGACACTGAACTTGAGAACTCCAGGAGGCTTTCTTTTTCTAAAGCTGAGTCTTACAAAATGGGGTTGTAACCAAAACTTGGCTTGATTAACCACTGGAAGGTACCTGAAGTTCCTTCCACAAAATATATGGCATATATGGCATACACAGGGTTTTGCTTAAAGTCAGTTAAGGTATTTTGTGATTCTGTAACTCCTGCCATCTCATTTGCTCTCTAAAAACACCTACTTCCCAAGTCCAAAGATACCTGAGCACTTGCAGCAACAACAGATGGTCCCTCCAGTGCACAACAGCATTTCCAGGAACACAGATGCATCTTTGAACAATTTAGCTCCACATGGGCAGAAATTAAAGCATATGGACAGATGAGGAAATCCAGTCAGACAGCTACAAACATTGGTCTGAAAGTGATTGCTGCTATTTTAGTGGACTACTGAGGCAGAGCAGTCACCCATCCACTTTGAAAACCCTGCCCATTGGCATGTAGTGGAAATGGCAGTGTCACCAAAGAGCAAAACCTTTCCTCCCTGCACAGAGTCCTCTCTGAGACAGAAGCAAATGAGTGAAGACACATACACACACGTGGACATACAAATTTAACTGTTGCTATCTAATGGATGGCATCTAATGGTGTAGATAGAGCATGGACTGAAGTCCAAACTCTATGGGACTCCCTGGCTGGGAATCAGGTCCAAATTGCGGGCACCAAAATGTTGCTGTTGAGATGCCCCACTCTTATTAAGGATAAGGGGAGCTGCTCAGTACAGCCAGTGGGGTCTGTGGTGGAATTCAATTCACCATGAGGCAACAAGTGTCTTTGGCCAGCTTGCATTGCTCTCCAGACACTTCTGGTGTGTAGACAACAATAGTTGGACACCTACATGCAATCAGGACCTGAATTACACCACCTGTCTCATGACTTTGGATGAGTGTCATGCTAACACAAAGTNCTGTTTCCTTCTATTGAATGTTTTTTTGGTCTGTTTTGGCTAAATTCTCCAGGGCACTCACTGTCCTGTTTTGTACAAGCAACATGCAGTCTGAGCATCAAGGCTAGAGGGACTTCTGTGGGTTACTGCCATTAATAATAATAATAATAATCATCATCATCATATTGTGAGTCCTAATCGACACTGCTGACTTGAACTTATTCAGTATTAGAAAAATAACAATATTGGTATGTTCTAAAAATAATAACAGATTTTGCTAAAAATTACAGGAACAGTAAAGAAGAAGAAATAGAAAAAAGAAAAAAGAAAAAAGAAAGGAAAGAAAAGAAAAAAAGAAAAGAAAAGAGAAAAGAAGAAAAGAAAGGAAAGGAAAAAAGAAAAGAGAAGAGCAAAGAAAGAAAAGAAAAGAAAAAAGAAAAGAAAAGAAA
>VYZX01021345.1:281311-486569 GCA_013401335.1 Brachypteracias leptosomus | reverse complement strand
GTAAGGTCTCCCCTCAGCCTTCTTTTCTCCAGGCTAACCAGCCCCAGATCTCTCAGCCGTTCCTCATACGGGACATGCTCCAAATCATTTACTAGCTTGGTGGCCCACCTCTGTATCCTCTCCAGCACCTCAATGACCTTCTTGTCCAAAACTGGACACAGTAGTGTCCCCTGTGGGTTCCTGCTTGTGAGGTGTGTGTGATCCTTGGAGCAGAGGCTTCCTCTACCTGCACATCACCTGCCTGCCAGCAACACTGAGGCCATAATCTGAACTGGAATTTGGATGTGTTTCTGTGGGATAACCCAGGAGAGCAGGGAGTTTCCAGGACTGTGAGGGGCTTTAGGCAAAAGTTTCTGGCTGGCTCTTTGTCTCCTGTAACCTCTTTGTTTTCCAAGTGTTGCTGCTATGGCAGCAGCTGTCTGTCAACTCCATGCAGGGTGATTTGGAGGTGAAAATGGTCATGAAAATCCTCATTCATACACAGAATCCATCAAAGTGTTCAAGTCCCAAGAATGGCTCAATGCTTTCCTCCCAAGAGGGTCTTGAGAGCTTCCCACTCCTCATCCTTGAAAGGAAAATCATGGGGTTTTTGCCAGAGAGCAAAGTTTTATCCATCTAATCCTTCCCAGGAAGGTTGTCACTAGTAGCCGTGATGTTGAAAGCACTTTTGAGTGATATCCATCTCCACATTTTACCAGGAAATTTGTGCTGAAATGGCAAACGATGAGTTGAAAGGTAAAAGACCATTTTTGTCGTCTTTGGCAACAGAATTTAATTTGTGAGGAGGAAAGAAAAGAAAGGAATAATATATCCTGCTGCTGCAAGTCCATGGATTAATGGCAAGAGCTGGGATGACAAAAATTTATACGCAAAGGTTTCATCCTGTCACTACCACATGCAGGGTTTATTGTGCTGTTTGTGACGCTTGCATCACCAAAACCTTTTGTCTAGAAAAACAGTGTTTTCCTTAAAGTTCGGAAATTATTTGGCTAAACAGTATTCTTTCCATCATGAGTGTTTTCCCAGCTATAGTGTCAAACAGGGAGCTATAGCGGGAACATACAGCACATGAAAACATTCTGGAAAGAAGAAACAGTCCCTGAAGGAAGGGATGAAGCAAACTGTGAGAAGAAGGAAAAGCCTTTCCACAATCCAAGGCAACCCATTTGCCAAGAGGGAAATATCTCATCTGGGAAGAGCAATAACAACAGGCTTGCCTGGACAGCAAGACTTTCTTAATGAACAGGATTGTATCTATCTGAATTATTCCCTTATGTAAAAAATATTTTTTGAACTTCAGACAAAGAACATGAGAGTCATCCCACAAGAAAAAAAGTATTTTGGTAGAAGCTGTTTCTAGTGAAGTACCATGACCTCTGAAGGTCTGAAAAAGCCTTGAAACATAAAAAGCTGGAACAGATTTCTGAGGCTTATCTCCTAGCAGTCAAGATAATTTTTAGTCTTGCTTTCTCCTACAGTGCTCTCGAAGCATCTCATTCTTTCTGCCTGTCCACAGTTGCTAGCTGGGTAGTTGTTTTGACTCAAGGTCTCACATACAGAGAGATCACTGTGACTCAGTGATCACACTACAACCAGCTCTACCACCAAACAGAAACTAAACAGTCTTCTTGAAATTTTAATACAATTTCAACAGAAAAACAGAGACAACTTCTTCTGTCAGTAAAGTGCCTCTTTCACAACCTGCAGCATCAGGGGCTGAGTTGCACTAAATGCAGCTACAGTGTATATAATTAAAACCTTGCACGCTTTCATAGAGAAGCAGCTCAACTGACCAAAATTGCAAAGACTAGGAACTTAAATCCAGGTTAAAATACCTACTATAAAGACAGGCCTGATTTTCACATCCAGTCATCCACCACTTCTTCCCAATGACTTTAATAGGAGCAATCCATTTAAAAGTCAGGCTAGACTTCCAAAGCAAGCTTTCAGGTAGATTTAGGATCACAGATTTACTTCTTAAAACCACCTGGTCTTGGCTTTATCTGTGCTCAGCTTTAGCTCCATCACTTGTTTTTTGTTCAAATAACACCAGATACGGTAGCACTTACATTGAGTGACAAATTTAGACATACAACCGTAATGACATAATCTAAGCATGTGTCTAATGTTTAGTGTAAGTGCTGCTCATGTCTTCCAGCTGATTTCCCTAAATCAGGAGGAGAGATAGTGAAGGGAATATAACTTAAGGATGGGTGTTCTTCAGAAATAACCAGAATGAAAATGAAGCAAAGCACATGTTGTGGCTCATACTCTGCCAGGAGCTCAATGTCTCCTTCCAGCTCGACCAAGCATCACTTGACTTTCAATCAATGGTTTCCAACTTGTGAAATTACATGGCTATAGGTGACCAATGGATCACAGTCACCAGTGGGAGCCAGAGACCCAGCTGCCATAAGGAGTGCACATCTGTAAGTGTTGCATGTCTCTGACACAGAGTTTTCCAGTAGCATGACCATAATTACTAGATATTTTGGGGGTTTTACTTTTTTGATAGTAAAACCAAGAAGAATAACCGAGTTATGCCGAGTAAAGACATCATTTTTTCAATCTAATTTTACACCTATCCATAACACCTTACTCTAGTAAGAGAACAGATCTAAACTAGCATCAGACTTGTTGGCCATTAGTTCTACACTCTTAGAGACGTCTACAGAAACCTAATGACTACTGTTTTGATTGAAAGTGTGTTTGCAGACTTGTGGAACAAAACTATATAATTCAGTCATTTTCTGTGAGATAATAATGATGTTCTAACTGAAAAAAGTACTCTGATATAATCATCCTACATCTTTATAGGCTTGCCTCAGGAGTGCAGTAAAAGAACAAATGGGAATATTTTTACTGTACCATGTGAGAAAAGGCTCTCAAAGTTCTATTTGTATCACTTGATGCATGTTCAGGAGATGGAAGCCTCATGAAAGTAAAATGATTTCCTGATTTGGCCTGGTAAACCTCTTTGATAGGATCTAAAGGAAGCTTTAGCCACATAAATCAGAGACAGACTTGGAGGTGGAACTCACGCATATATGCAGGTCCCCCATGCCCTTGTATGTGTTGGAATATCTCTCCCAGCTTCTGCCTACAGCTCCCAAAGGACTTAAGTCTTCTATGTGTTTCCTTCTGCCAAATCATCTGCAGATAGGTTTTTTATTCCTAAGAGGCTAAAATGCCACTAGCTGCTTCTGTTTGTGCACCTGGGTTGCTTCCTCCATGTTGGAGTCAAATTTGGTTTCCTATGGAGTTTTGTAGTTGGACCCTGGAAGGGCAGAAGGGAAGAAGAAACAACTCCTTGTTTCTCCCTGCCCTGGGTTGCTGTTCTGGGTTGCTGTTCCTCCTCTGCCATGTTTTCAAGAAGAAACCAAGAGAAATTGCTGTGCCAGGCAGGCTGCCCCCAGTACAGTCTCAGGCTGTGGATCCACTGGGCAGGACAGAGCATTATCACCTGTAGTTTCCCTGTGGGTTAGCTCTGGGAGATCCCATTTCTGCACACAGGTTTCTGGGACTGTCCTTCTGTCAAACGCTCATCTCTGTGGCTGTTACAGCAGCACATTAACCCTGGCTCTTCAACTCCACTACACCACCAACACTGACTTGTAAGCACCTATGATCTCCATGTGGCCCTCTGGCTGATTTTGGAAGATAATCCTAGTGTATAATCTCAAAGGTGCCTCATCCTCATGTTGTTAACAAGTAACACTAGGTAGAGTGAAAGCCTGTATGGCCTTTTCTGGGTCAAGCAGAGCTATGTCAGAGCCCATGCCATGCAGTGGAACACTGGGTATGTGCACAACTTACCTTGGCTACAGAGGACCTCAACTAAAATACCAGTAATATGTTCCAGGCTAATGAGCATGGCTAAATTAGCTAGGTAGGAGCAATAACACCTTCATTTCAAAGAAGAGACAGTGTATTTGACTTTGTTAACCGTTTGGCAGCCTTTACAGGGGTGGCTGGAAGTGAGCTGCTGTTGCTGTAATTGCTTCCATCTGCAATCCCAGGGAGCAGCAACTCAGCACATCGTATTTGCTGTTGTTTCTGGTGTGAATGAAGAGGAACTGCCAACCCAGGAACCCCACAGAAAGTACAGGGAGAGCGGAGCCCATGTTGGGAACCCTTTTGGTGGAGGAGAAATGGCTGCTACTTCAGCAGCTGCTCTGAAACTCAAGTAATAACAAGCTTTTGGTAATTAGCTTTTGGCAAATATACTCACCTAATTTTTCTGGCCTTCTACGCAGGTGGTATGGTACCACTAACTCTTCCAGATGAGACAGCCCAGCTGGGAGTGCACACCACTTGTTGTTGGGATCCTTCTCACACTGAGCAGGGACAAAACAGTGGGCCCAGGACCTCCATGAGAGTGAAGCTGTAGATGACTGCCTTCCTCCTTTCCACCCTTTGATTTCGCAGGGAAGCCACAGCTTCCTGTATGAAGAAGGTTCAGGAGTCGGGAAGCAGGATGAGGAGGAAACAGAAGAACCAAAATTCTCATATATTCACCCAAAGTCCACCAACAGGTCCCCCCCACAGCTTGCCATCCATGAGAGCTCATCCCAGTTGCTGTGAAGGAGCCATCCACCCTCTGGCTTGTTTAGTGATTGCAGAGATGGGGAAATGTTTGAGTTGGCCAGATGTCACTAGAAGACTCCTTGACCATACCCAAAACACTGAGGAAGAGGATAGGGCCCTGCCAGCAGCCAGCTCAGCTTTTAGAGGTGGGAGGAAGCCTGGGACAAGAAGGGTCTATGGCCCCAGCACAGCAAAGGTGTGATGGTGCTGTCACACACTGGTGGGCTCAGGGGCTCAAGAGGCAACATTTTTTCCAGGGTGCATGGGAGGTCTTGCAGCTTGGGCTCTCTATCCATCCTGTCACCATGCCCTGGAGCCACCACACAGGCATGGGATGCTCCTCCCCTTCTAGTTCACCATGCATAGCAGATGCATATTGCCATTAGCTGCACTGGATCTGCAAAGGCCCCTGGGGCCTTTCCTGACTACAGCAAGGGATAGGCAGGCTCATAAGATATTAATAATAAAGAGTTTTTTATTTATAAGGCAATGCGCTCCCTGCTATGGAGCTGGATGCACTGTGCAATAAGTCATAATAAATCTAATGAAACAATCTAAATAACCATTTTTAATCCTAACTGTAGAATTATTAGGTAGATCAGTGAGAAGAAAATTAGACTTTTGTTTTCTCTTCATTGTTTGAGTTTTGCCTGATTCTGGAAGCTGTAAATTTTTGGGGGGAGTCTGTGAAAGGGCAGGAGATGTAGCCATGGGTCAGAGAGGTGAGAGTGCCTCAAGCAACAGAGAGAAAAAGGCAGAGGTGTCTGCCCTTCAGATTGGACCCACTGACTGGAGCAATGGGGAGAGGCACAGTGCTGAAGGCTGGTCCTGCCACAACCCCTCACCCCTCTCCAAACCAGCAGCACCTGGAGTCACAGCAGGAAATGATTTAGAGAAATCCTAGCCTTTGTCCTGCATGCATAGATTGACTTTCAAGTGCCACTGCAGCTCATGCTGGCTGACTTCTGGGCAGAGATTTCTTTTTCTCTTGTGATAAACATCCTCGCTTGTGATATAACAACATTTCAAGCCAGCTATGACATAGGCTTGAGTGATGTCATCACAGGCACCTATTGCTCCCCTCTAGGTTGGGTCACAGGGCTAGAGGTGGGGACCCAGGCTGGATCTCTGCTCAAACCATCAGTGACAAGCAGAGCTACAGTCCTACTCTCTCTACTGCGCTTCTCTCAGCAGAAGCTCATCAAGAATCTGCAGGTTGAGAAAGCCTTTCAGTAGGAGATTCAGAGTTTTCAGGAGACAATGATGACCTTTTGGAAGAAAATCAAGGGCTTTTGGGAAAAAATCAGAGATTTCAAGATGGCCAACCAAGCCTTCTTGGAAGAGGAAAAACCCGTCTGAGAAGAGGAAGCTGCCTTTCAAGAGAAGGAAAGGGCTATTCAGGAGGAAGCAGAAGCCATTTGGAGGGTATATTGTGACTTCTGGAAGGACTATAATCCTTTCTGGAAGAAGGTTAAGGATTTTTTGAAGAAGTTCAGCTCCGCTGGGAGAAAGACAAGGTCATTCTGAATGAGGACAGAGTCCTATGGGCAGAAGAAGCAGCCTGTGGACAGATGAAACATCTCTCCTGGAAGAGGAGAGAGCTCTCAGGGAAGATGAGGAGGCCCACCAGGAAGGTGAAAAAAACCCTCAAGGAGTATGAAATGCTGATCTGAGAGGGGGCCTTTGGTCTTGAGAGAGTGTATATCTCCAGGGATGACACTGTCCACAGAGGAATAACATAAATTGTTCTGCTAGGCTCAGAAATGTGGAAAGCCATGCATACTGATGTCAACACTTTATTTAAGCAGTGATGTCCTTCAAACAGTTTTCTGAAATAAAATCTCTAGTTCTTGGAGTAAATCAGAGTAGCGTTTTTTTAAAGTGATTTGCTGTAAAGCCATTATACTTATGTTTTCAGGACATTATTTATTCTTTTGAGGTCCTGTAACCTGAGGAATGGGGTAAACCTCTGGTTTCCTGGCCTGTTACCAGGTCATGTATGAGTGAGTAAAACCACAAGAAGGTGAGAGCTGAACCTGAGATCATCTTCTGGAGCTCAGAACAATTCACCTAACTCAGTGCAATTTATATCAACTGAGTCAGTGCCAAAACAAGACAATGATAAATTACTACCTTTGGATCCACCATATTTAAGAGTCACTGTTAACACTCCTGAGTCTTAATGAGACAACTCGTGCTGTTCCACCAGATTTGGGCTTTGACTTCCCATTTAACTTCCTGCTGCTCTGGGGAGCACGATGGGAACATTTACCCACTGGGGTGAGCCTCCCACACCCACTGTCTGTCTGAGAGCAGCTTTGGCATCAGCCTTGCTGACACGGGCAGAGGATGGGGCGAGAACTGGGAGGGATTACAGAAACCAGCATGTGGGGAAAGATGCAAACTGGAGGGAAAGTTGGCAACAAGTCCCTCAGCAAGGAAGAAATAAATTTAGCAGTGTAAGCATATAAGTGTGTATGGAAGAGCAGGAGAGGGTGCACATAGGGGCTGGGATTGTTATTCACCTGCTGAGCTCCTATTGCCAGCACAGGTACAGGAGACCTTAATAGAAAAACCTCGATAACTGCAGTGCAACACGTGGTCAATATTTAGCAATATTTTATGTGATGTGAGTACAGAGCCAGTGCCTTCTGCTAAGCTGTGGCACAGGAACTGCATTTTTTCATTCCTCTTGAGGAACTGAACTCAGATGCTTCACGTTTTTGAAGGCCAAGCTGTAAAGGCTGTTCTAGAGGCAAATCTACATTTGACCTTCTGTATCTCTAGGAGTGTGGGGAACAAGAGCAACAGCGAAAAGTATTTGTCTGAGTCAAACCTGGCATTGAATTTTTCGTTAGTATAGTAATATTAGTAACTCATTCTCCTTCGATACAGGATTTTAACACTGAAAAGGCTCAAGGACACAATGTAAGAAGCCTTAACAATTGTTGTTGAAGAATCTGATGACTTCTGCAACTGTCAGGCATACTTAGGCTGTCACTCAAGCCTGTCACTCAAGTTCAGTCCTTTGTGATCTGCTGTAGAATAAGGCCACTTGTCCTGTTCAATTTTGCTCAAGACAAATTATGCACTATGTCTTTCCTGAAAAATCCATGAATATTTATTGCTCAGTGAATAACCAGCCCATAAAGAAAGCCAGCTGATTCAGACAGGGTAGGAATGTTTTGCAACCTTTGTTATTATTATCCTATTATTACCATGTAAGCCAGAGATGAAAAGGACCTATTAGACCATTCAGTGGAACTTCCTGCAAATTCAGGACCCTTACACATTAGAGCTTTATCATTAGATGCTGTAGAGAGAAAGAACCTTTCAGAAAATAACAGTATGTGAAAAGCACTTGTCAGTTAATATATTTTAATGTCAAAAAGCCAAGAATTTGTGTCAGTTATTCAAAGCCACATGTCAAATCAACATCCACTTAAACTCAAATTAGGTATGCTTTCTCTTGCAAAGAACCTGAAGCACATTAAATGCTTGTAGGAGAGCTCCTAGTCACTTCTTTTTTCACAGGAGAGCAGAACAGTGTTTCTTTGGTGAGAGTGCTGTCAGAATAATACAACAGTTGTGAAATTTAAGGTATTATACGATGCAGCACAGAGGAGCCAGGAGTTTAGCCAGAGACAAATATGTTCCAATATGGTTTTAGACTGGTAGCTCCCCTGAAAATTCTTCATCCACTTAGTAGCTTCAGAGTGGCCCTTGCTTGGGTGACATTGCTGGAGAGAGACCACATGCAAATGGCTCACGGGGTTGGGTATTTTGAAGTGGGAAGTTAGAGAACACCTGCTCTGCAATCAGCAGCTCTGGACTAAGGATGAATCCCAGTCACAAAGCCAGTCTCTGATAACTCTCTGGAGTGGTAAAGTAGCAAGGGCCAGCTATGGTAACAACCCTGGCAAAACCTGTTGTTCAAAAAAATTTGGCAACCCAGACAGAGGTCCCACGTAAACGTGCAGGTGTCCAGGTCTCTGGCTACAAGGAGTGCCAGAGCCTGGCACTTTTAATGAAGGCGACGAAGGCAAAGCCTGTGTTTGATGTGACCGGGTGAAAGATCTGCCTGGCCTGGTGGCTGAGTTGAAAGTGGAAGTAGAAAGACTGAGGACAATAAGAGAATGTATGAGAAAGATAGACTGATGGAACCAGGCACTCCCATCCCTGGAGCAAAAGCAGCAGGTAGAGGGTCCACGAGAAGCAGAGGAACCCCTATCCTCTTGTAACCAGGTAAAAGGAGGGAACCCAAGAGAAGTGGGGGGAATGGATATCAGTTGGAGAAACAATGCAGCAAGGCATAAGCAGTCTGGGAGATTCCTGGAATGCATTGATGATAACTTTCTCCTCCAGGCAATCAAGGAACCAATGAGGAGAGGTGTCATGCTAGACCTTGTCCTCACCAGCAAGGAGGGGCTGGTGGGCAATATCAAGCTCATGGGCAGCCTTGGCTGCTGTGACCATGAGATGGTGGAGGTTAAGATCCTAGGGGCATCAAAGACAGGGGCTCTCAACAAGCTTGAAACCCTTGACCTCAGAAGGGCTGACTTTGCTCTCTTCAGAAACCTCCTTGGTAGTGTACCATGGGACAAAGTCCTGGAGGGATTGGGAGCCCAGAAAAGCTGATTGACTTTCAAGGATCATCTCCAAGCTCAAAGGCACTGCATCCCTCTAAAGAAGAAATTGAGCAAAAATGCCAGTAGGCCAATATGAATGAACAAGGAACTCTCGGCCGAAATCAAACACAAAAGGGAAATCCACAAAGGGTAGAAGCTAGGACAGGGAACCTGGGATTACAAAGAGACTGTCCATGAAACCAGAAACCAGGTTACAAAAGCTAAAGCCCAGACAGAATCAAATCTGGCCAGGGACATGAAAAATAACAAAAAGGGGTTCTACAGGTATATTGAAGAAAAAAGAAAAACAAGAGAGAATGTGGGGCCTCTCCGGAGCAATATGATTGACCTGGTTACTGAGGTTAAGGATAAGGCTGAAGTACTTGATGACTTTTTTGCTTCAGTCTTCACTGTTAACCACTTGAGCCACACCACTCAAGTCACAGAGGACACTGGCTGGGTCTGGGAGAGTGAAGAACCACCCAGGGTAGGTGCAGATCAGGTCTGGGAGCACCTAGAAGACCTGAAGATGAACAAATCCATGGGACCTGATGAAATACATCCTCAGGTCCTGAAGGAACTGGCAGCTGACATTGCTAGGCCACTAGCCATCGTATTTGAGAAGCTGTGAAAACATATCCTCCTGACATTTGTACTGGAGCATATAAAAAATAATGAGGTGATTGGTGACAGCCAACACAGCTTCATTAAGGGCAAATCGTGCCTGACTAATTTGGTAGCCTTCTATGACAGAGTTACAGGTCTGGTAGATATGGGAGGAGTAACTGTTGTCATTTACCCGGACTTGTGCAAGACATTTGACACCATCCCACATGATATCCTTATCTCTAAGATGGAGAGACATGGACTTGATGGATGGACCACGCAGTGGATAAAGAACTGGCTGGAGGGTCGCACTCAAAGAGTTGTGATCAATGGTTCTAGGTCTGGGTGGAGACCAGTGACAGGTGGAGTTCCTCAGGGGTCTGTTCTGGGTCCAGTGCTGTTTAACATCTTTGTCAGCGACATGGATGGTGGCATTGAGGGCACCCTCAGCAAGTTTGCCAATGACACTAAGCTGTGTGGTGCAGTCAACTTGCTTGAAGGAAGGGAGGCCATCCAGAGGGACCTTGACAGGCTTGAGAAATGGGCCAATGTCAACTGCGTGAAGTTCAACAAGTCGAAGTGGACTAGATGATCTCTAGGGTCCCTTCCAATCTAAGCCATTCTATGATTCTATGACATGAAATTCAGAGTGAAAAAATACATAAATACACTTATTTTGGAAGAGCAAGTCTGCTGACGTGGCATAGATTGGCTGTAGGGACCAGGAAAGAATTTGGCGTGTCTGAAGAACTGAAGATGTTTGAAGCATGGACTCACCTCAAATAGAGTGAACGGACCTAAAGAAGCTGCCAAATCAGCCTGTTCCTCAAAAGCAGCCACACCTGTAATGCTCTGTGCAAACACTTCTCTAAGCTGCTTTGCGTGTTTAATTTCTAGCACTAGTGTTGCACAAACATCACTTTATCTCTAGGGATTTATTTACATTATTTTTTTCATGGTGTCTAAGATGAGTGTCCCTAATTGCAGTTTTGATTTCTTATCTGTAGTCCTATCCACAGTGGACATGGGGAACAGCCTTTCTATTTGCCTTGTATTTATCTGTTTGAAGCTCAGTATTGTCTTCTCTACCCAAGTCCCCTATCTCTTCTGCCCTCCTTCACGGATCAAGTGCTTATGTATCCGGAAGGCTTCTGTCCTTTCTTCTGGCCCTCCCTCCAAAAGACTGAGAAATTGGGACATTTGCAGCATCCAGATACAATCCCTGAAGATACTGAAAGTGCAGTGGTTGTTTTGCAGAAGAGATTCACCCAGGAGTGACACAGCTGAGCCCTTTGGTCACCAGGCATTATTACCAAGCTGCACTTCTGCAGAGCAATGCCGCTTCAATGAGCCCTGTCCTACAACCTGAGGTGTCTCAACCCTGTGTGAACAGAGAGCAAACCTGGGACTTATTCAGTGACACAGAGTCAGGCAGAACAGGCACAATGTAACTTTAGACTGTAATCAAACTTCCTGTGGTTGCTGTTCAAAGAGGCATTAAAGATAAAAGCAGAACAATTAGTGCAATTTCGGAGTAAACACAGGGATAAAGCACAAATACAGGGAAACATGGTGAACCTGAAGGAGCATTATATGTGGGCAGTGCAGTTAATTTGAAGTCAATGAGCTGTGTGCGCTCAGGAAAGTGTTGAAGGCTTAGCAAGTCCTGCAGAGAGTGATCTGACAATGGGACACAGAAATATGATGGACTGGCTGGGCTGCATGCCTGGAGCTCACCTGCTTTCTGGTACAGGTGATGCAGTCCTTGCTCTCCTTGCCTGGGCAAAAATATGGAAATACTATGGAAAATATTACAGAAAATATATGTCAGAGCAGAAGGATCCCAACTTTATGCATACTGAAAGGCAACCCTGGCCTCAGTCACAAAGCAGTGAAGATGCTGATAAATCTGATATTCATATCTCTAGTGATACTCAGGAGTCTTTTCTTTCAAAGTTTCTGCTCAAACAATTCACAGCAGGCTATTTGTTGCTCAAGGCCACAACAAAGGTGGAAATTATGGACTGCAGCTCTGTACCTCTAAAAACACAGAACATCCCAAAGTCCAAAGTGTCATACAGGGGGATAACAATAGCTCCTGCACAGAGCAACAAAGAGATTGAGTCATTAGTACCTAATCAGCATAAATATTAGAATGGGAGAAAGAAATAGCTCCTGAGCTCACCCACATATTTTTAAAATGCAGCGTTGTCTTCAGAAAGCATTCCTGACACAGCTGTGGAGAGAACTTGTGGGAGAGACAGGACATGGAAAATGGTTGAGTCATTTAAGTCAACTGACATGTCTACATTTGTCATAAACCAGAATGGTAAGAATGACAGAAGAAAATTAAATTTATTCAGTATATGTATATGTGTGTGTGCGCGCGTGTGTGTGTGTGTTTATACAGCTATAATTTCCAACTTGGTGTGTCAGTCATTGCATAGGAGGAATGTAAAGAAGCTGGGAGGCAGGTCTGTGACTCATGGGAAATTGGAGGTATGGAGCTCATCCAGCCACAAATATAAATCCTGCTGCTGTTCTGCCAGAAATTTTGGCTGAATTGTTGAAAAGTCAGTGCAGAGGCTGCTGCAGAAATTGAAGGAGGAGATAGAACACTGAGGCTGAAAATAGCAAATGGGGAAAAAAACACCACATTTTCATCCTTCAGAAATTAACATCTAATGTAGGTTAAAGAAAAGAAGAACCATGAAGAAACTGTATTTTTAAAACAACTATATAATGCTGAAAATCCCTCTGTTTCTCCCTTTCTCTCTCTCTTTCCCCTCTCTTCTTTTTTTAATCTTTCTTGATTGATTGAACTAGGAGGATGATCTGCAGAGAGGGAGGAAATTCCAGATTCTTGACTTTTGGGGATTTTTGTGAAGATTTTGGTCCTGATCCAGCAATTTACTCAGTCTATGTGGTCCCTCAGAGTACCTGAAATCTTCCAAAGTCACATATGAGCCTGCATTTGAAATTAAAACTGGGATTCTGCTGTCGCTGGTTCACAGGCAGTATGAGAAGCAAGGGGAGCACTCAGAGGTGGTGGTGAATTTGAGCAGAAGCATACATGGCTTGATAATGTGGGCTTTTATCAAAATAAAAGGCAATTTAGATTTGTACCTGGAATCTTCAGAAACCATAGTGCCAGCCCTGGTGTTGAGAAGATAAACATAGCTTGTATTTTGGATCTTCAGGCTTGCAATACATGACACACAACTACCAAGCAAGCAACCAGTTTCCCTGGGCTGCAAATTGTCCTCTTCTTATTTGTGATTTTCATGTGCTGTGGAAGCAGGTGACCTCAGCACTGGCGACATACCTCTCATGTCACCTCCTTCGTTAGCATCCTATGCCTTACCATGCTGCTCAAGAACAGCATGTAAAAATTAATTAGGGATCATATTTTTTGGTCCAAATAGAAACAGGACTGTCCACTCTCCATGTTTTCAACATGAGTTACAGTGTCATGATTTTGTTATCCCGCAGAGCAGCTTTCTGAACATTTTGGCTTGGGAACTTTCCAAGCAGAATTACTATTATTATGATTATTATTATTATTCATGTGAAAGCCACATTTCCAGAGCTCTGCTTAGCTAGCCTGAGAACACTGACATAGAAATTGGGTTGAAAAGTTGTTATTTGGCTGCTCACCCTGTCAGTAAATTTCCAATTCATGCCTGGGTTTTCTTCCCTGCTCTTCAAGATCGTGCCATGCAGTTGTGGCTTGGCTGTTGTATTGCAGGTGGGAGGAGAGAAGTGTGAACCAAAGTAAAGTCTTGCTAGGTGCACAGCGTGTGTTTCTTTTGTAAATATACTCTGTTCTGCTGACTCACAAAAAAAGCAGCTTTCCCTGCAGACCTCATTGCAATTTCAAGCTGCAACTCAAATGCCTGAAGTCCCACTGAAGAGAGCTATACAACCCTCTCTTGCTTCAGACCTGTAATGTATGCACTTAATTTTTAAAGTGACCTATATTTGCTTTACATTGTACCAAGGCACACAATATTTTCTTCTTCTCTGTGGCACTCAGATTTGGATTATGCAATTAGCAGCAATGTTTAATTTTAAAAGCCAGCCCAAACAGCAGCCTGATGGAAAGTCGTTAATACTGTGAAATAATTGAGATGAAGAAACAATTCCGTGACCTGACCTTTTGCATTTATCAACTGGGGAGTGGCACATCCCCGAGAGCAGATGCAATCAAGGGCTGATGGAGGTGGAACTGATTAACAGGGCTGATATCACTTGAAGCATCCATCCTTCCCAAGGACAGGGAGAGGGAATTTGTGTAAACTGATGTTCTTTCTAATGAAGACATAAATAACAAAGCCTGCAAGGATTTCTCTGCAGGGAACCATCAGCCCTGCACCAGGCTGCTGAGAAGCAGGAGCAGCAGCAGAGAACTTTGCACTTATATGGGCCTTATATGATATGCTTATAAGGTATACTTATGTGATATATGGTAGTTCCTGCTCAGAGCTCTGACAGTGCCACGCTGTCAGTGCATTTACCCCGCAGGTCTCTCAAGAGCTGTGTAGAGGATGTTACTGCCATTTTAAAGAAGAGGACACAAAGAGGGGCTGAGAGGTTAAGGGTGGAAAAGGATTTTGTGGCAAATCCAGGAAATATAATTCCCTCCTTCCAGTTCTCCACCCTATCCATGGCACCAGCCTGCCAGCAGCACTTAAAACAACCACAGATAATATCTTCCAAAAAGCGTGGTGACAACTGGACATCTTAAAGTCACGGGTGAATATGTTCCACCTCTTTACTCTCGTGTTTAGACTATTAATTACAACATATCCTTATTTTCCATTTAAACAGACCACCAATCCAAGACATAATTTTCTCATGAGAGTGAATTAATTTTTCAACACCTGAAGTTTTCTCTTGCCAGTCCAAGGGTGGCAGCTGACTGCAGCCCACACCAGAATCATGTTCTACGGCCTTCTCTGAGGAGTCCTCTGGAGAGCCCTGCTGTCCAGAGCATGGTTGTCTTGATCACAAGTGGGGAAAAACACTTCCCTCCTGCAGCCGCAGCGCTGAAGAGGACCATGGGGTTTCATGTGCATCCTTGGCTGGGTGGATTTGGGGCTGGCTGGGAGCAGCTCCTGGTGCTTTGTCTTAAGTTCCCACACCTAACTGGCCCCAGAGAACATACAAGGAATTTACTACCCACCTTTTACGCTATCTCCCAGATTAACTAAATTGTCATTTCAAGATGTTAGCCTTGTTAGTCTGCTCACAATTATGTACTTGCTGGAAATGTCCTACATTTGCCCAGTCAACTCAGGATCACAAGGCCCTATGCAACCACCAGCTTCCAATCCCATGATTAATTAAGCCTCATCATCCCTGTATGAAGTCCAGCATTGGGTGCAGTATGTGTCACCACTCATGGGAAGTCGGCACCTCTGGCAGGCATGAGTCCATGGCTCTGGTGCACTCATTGAGGGTGGTGGACGACCCCATCCACGGGCAGCACTGCATTGCCACTGGCATGGGTCTCACGTGGGCAGACACAAGCTGAATCAGCCTTATCCAGGAGTCAGGGCATGACCGTGGTTCCATATAAACAGATGGAATGGACTGATCCCAGATTTTAATACCAGAAGTGGGTCTTTTTCATCTGCTATTTTTAGCATCCAACTCAAGAATCTCATAGCACAACACTTATAGTCTACTCAGACAGAAGTTACCTGCAGGTGAGGGGGTACCTACAACACTTCTACATGCATATTCCCATAGGCTTCTCACCTTTGTGATTCAGCTCCCATCACAAGAAATTTCTGCTGGTGAACATCTGACATCTTCCTGTGGTTTTATCCTACAGCTCTTCTGTGTGGTCAAGACACATCCTATGGTATGTATACACATTACTGTGTCAGTGTAACAGACTGGAAACACAGGTACAGGGTCTGTGCCACCAGCGTGCATGACCTGGGTGTGTTTTAATGCCATACTGGAAGCCTGGGGTACACCAGTGTCCTTGCCCAGTACCCCATTTTACATGAGAAGGAAACAGAGGCAGACATGAAAGATACAGATGGGTCTGGATGTCAGTGGTAGGACTGCAACCACGCTATAAACTTTAGGTCTAAGGTCCAGAGCTTTAAATGTTGATATTCAAGCATCAAATGTGATTAATATCACTGTGCATGACAGTCCTGCATACCTCCCAGAGTCTGGGCTGGGTGTCCTATCTGACAGCAGAAAGAGGACTTCCAAAGGGCTGACTCTGGGGGTTTTGAGGCATTTCACACTGCACTGATCACAGCCTCCTCTGATCCTTGGCTCCAGCTATGGTGGAGGCCCCAGAAACAGCAATAAGAACAAGACAGTGCTGTACAAAACTCCTAAATGCAACATAGTGATTTCTAGGCTCATGTTTCACCAAGTGATAAGATAACCCCTGATTTCAAACACTTATGTACCATTTAACCATGCACTTAACACCTCTGCAGCTTGTTTGCCCATTATGTGCTCACAATCTCACTGCCAGCAATGGGGCCAACATCTCTCGTGACAAGTGTAACAAGAGGAATGCTATTTTTAACTCGATTACTGTTGATAGCACACCACCAACATCATGAGAACCTGTGGGCTAGATTTCCTAAAGAACAGCTCACTCACCAGACAGAGAGTCATGCTCCCGGCAGCAGGCAATGCCACCCTCACCCCTATGAGATCCACCTTGGCAGAGAGATCCACCAACCTCACTCTCCCACACCCTCTGCTGCACTTTGTCTCATGTCTTGGCTCCATCTCTAACCCTTCCTCCTCCACACAGGATTTCTTGATGCACAGCAGCCTGCCTGGAGACAAGCAGCAGATTATCACATAACCTATAGCTAAATGCTTTGAGAAATAGAGGAACAAAAGAAAAAAAGCAGGCAGAAGTGCTGGCTGGAAAGAGAGGACATGGCCAAGAAAACCCAAATGGGTGACAGCTACAGCCAGTGGAACCTTCCTCATGATGTGCCTATTTCCTGCTGAGCAGCAAACAGCAGTGACAAATATATGTGAAGTGTCATTGCTAAAATTGTTTGTATTTTAGATTGAGATGCTGGATTCCACAATTTAATGCTGGCATGTGAAATTATCAGTTGACAGCCTCAAGCACAGAGACAATAACTGGTGCAGCACACATTGTCAATGCTGCATATTTTTAGACTCCTGTAGGCGTTTGCAGTTGTTTCAAAGCGCCTTGATGATTTTTCATGTGTTTTTTTCAGCAGAAACAAAGATGACTTCCTGAGCTGGGATATAATGACCATTGCATATAAAAATGACCAAGTGACTGTATTTTCTTCAGGTGAGGGCAGATTCTGAGGGGACAAGAGCAATTCTGAGGCTGCACAGCCATCCCTTCTGCTTTCTCTCTGAAGGGCTTTGTGGCCACTTAATAATTTTCTCCCTTGCTTCCCTGAAGGCATACTTGGGGCAACACCAATTAAAGTCAAATACTTTAATTTTTTTACAAAAGAAAACCTGCGAAAGTTTGATTTTAGTGGGTAGCAGGCTCACAGTTCCTATTAGATCAGTGTTGAGCAGTTCAGGAAATAATCATAGAATCATAGAATGGTTAGGTTTGGAAGGGACCTCAAAGATCATCTAGTTCCAACCCCCCTGTCATGGCAGGGACACCTCCCACTAGACCAGGTTGCTCAAGGCCCCATCCAACCTGACCTTGAACACCTCCAGGGATGGAGCATCCACAACCACCTGGGCAACCTGTTCCAGCGTCTGACCACCCTCAGAGTGAAGAATTTCCTCTTAATTTCCAATCTAAATGTCCCCTCTAAACCCATTACTCCTTGTCCTATCACTACAGACCTTTGTAAAAAGTGTCTCCCCAGCCTTCTTGTAGGCCCCCTTCAAATACCGTTAGGCCACAACAAGGTCTCCCCAGAGCCTGCTCTTCTCCAGGTTGAACAAGTGTTGATTTTCCCTAGGACTCTGGCAGGGCTCAGCTGAGCCTTGCATGGAGCTGGGACCGAGGAGCAGCAAGAGAGCTGGAGCGCAGCTCTTTGCAACTCACTCATTGCAAGGATGCTCACGTCCAACAGCTTTCCTGGGGCTGGGGACATGTTTCTAAGATGGTGCTCAGGCTATGGTTCATCTCTCATCAAATCAGGGTTTGTTGGGAGAGTAAGGCAGTGAGAGCAAGGGATGACTTATTATGTATGAGGCATTTTCCATCATAGAGAAGCTTTTCAGCAGCTTCCACCAAAATTCCTCATCTCAGGTTAAACAGTAAGTGCCTCAATGGAACGGTGACATGTGCATGTATGTGCATTCATGTGTGCAAATGTTTATGTGCAAACAGGTGTCTCTGAATGTATAATCACATCCACAATCAGACTCAGACCTGCCTCAGGCTGCATATGCCTAAAAAAGTGCTTTTTGCTCCAAGACTTACTCTAAGAGCTCTAAAAGTTGGATGGAATTTCAAGCACCTTCTCCTGCAGTACTTGGATGCTTTTCATGCCTTGAATTTGAATTTCTTTGACAGGAGGATTCATGAGATACAGAGGGTGAAAAACCAAAGAATTTTCTAATAGAGTCAACCAATTCTTAAAACAATCGTGCATGCAAATTGCAGGACCTAACCTTGCTTTCCAAATTGTCCACATTTATTTTTGGCTATTGGGTAGTGAGCCCTGGACTTTAGGAAAGTGATGTTGGAAGACAGTACAGTAAGATTTCAGGTCTCTAAAACAGTTTGTACAGAGCAGTTGACACTAGCAAGATGGAAACATGGATGTGCATAGGGTTACAAGCACAGCATTTTCACTGCATTATAATTTGATGGAGCCAAAAGGTTTGGTGGGATCATTAAGCTCAAACTTATACCTCCCAGCCTGTTGGTCCATCTCATCCCTGGCTGTCTTGGTCGAGAGAGTTGCCAGCTGTATGGTTCTGCCCACTTCTGTCAAGGAGGTTTTGCTGATATGAGGGAAATGGGCCCTGTGATTTTGGAAAGGGCTTGGACTATTCTCCTGAAACTAATACATTGCCTCTGTTGGATCAGTTCCAAGATATGTTGCTGGTTTTCCATTCGAGAGTCATAATAATCATTTGTATGCATTTATAATCAGTTTGTGACAGTTTGCTCAAACTGAGCCCTCAGCATTGGAGCCAGTTCTGTTTGATATCTTTATCAATGATCTTGATGAGGGGATTGAGGGCACCCTCAGTAAGACTATGGACAACACCATGTTAGCTGGATGTGTTGATCTGTTCTCCCAAGTAACAAGAATTAGGACAAGAGGAAGTGACCTCAAGATGCTCCAGGGGAGATTTGGGTTGGGTATTGGGAAAAATTTTTTCACAGAAACAGTTGTAAACAGGCTGCCCAGGGAAGTGGTGGAGTTGCCATCCCTGGGGGTATTTAAAAGACGTGTAGATGTGGTGCTTAGGGACATGGTTTAGTGGTGACCTGGCAGTGCTGGATTAATGGTTTGACTTGATGATCTTGACAGTCTCTTCCAACCAAAACGATTCTATGAATCTATGACCTACACAACATCATACTGCCACTGTGCAGTACCATGTTCCTGCTCACAGGAGCTCTGTCTAACCTTGCCACCTCACTCTCAGGACTGGCATGGGGCACAGTTGTGCAAAGACAGCAAATGCAAGAAATACAAGAAATTCTTGGTAGCAACCTGCTGGTGGCTGCCCCAGGAGCTTCTCAGGCAGTCTGGGTATGCAGCAGTCCCAATTTCTCACTACTCCACTGTTAGACAAGCTTTTGCTAGAGCCTGATAGCAGGTTAGGTAAACCCATTAATTATTTTTATTACTGCCTCAGCAAAAGCATTCCCACTTCCAGCAATATTAGGAAAGTTTTATGGATTCATATGGAAGAGACAGACCCTGGCATCAGTAAATTCTCATTGTTCGGATTATTATATGTCCTAAACAACCTCTTTGGTGTCAGTTTTTCTTGTGTTAGTGCTATCAGTAATTCTGCCCCCCTCATTCATCAATTAATGTTTGTAATGAAAATCTACACAGCCAGTTTATCTCACTAAGGATCTCTGCTGTTTGTCATCATGGCATCTGAGTGTCCAGTACTGCAATTGCAACCAAAGGGTGAGATCATACATGGTATAATTTTGCTCTCATTCCCCAGAGCCAGCCAGAAGAAAACATCAGTGAGAGACAAAATAACCCTCTTGCTGCTTTTCCACATCAGCCACAGCCTCTGAGGAGCTGGAGAAATGGACCTCTCTTATTAAACTGTAAATTGCTGGTGTCATATCCAAAGGATATTATGTTGGACTGTTTACATTTTACTATATTACATCAACATCATCCCTTTCTTTTTTTTTAACCCGGTTTGACAAAAGAGCTGGATCCTGACTACTTGTATCAGTTGAACTCTTCAGGACATGAGAAGCACACCTGACTAGCTATGCCCACCTGTCTTTCTATGTTAAGGAGAGATGAGATCCCTTCCCTACCCCAAAACACTTGCAAAAAGACTGACTGGAAGCTGGTTATGTACCCTAACCAATACTGGTAGCTTCTGTGATTGTTAAAGACGTCATAGATGTTTTGCCTGAAGTTGGGGGAGAAGGCAAGTATTTATTGTGTGGGAAGGTCCCAGTGGCAAAATGCTACATCAGCAATAAAGCCACACCAGCCATCCACTTGCAACATAGCTGTCCCATAACATAGTTAAAAATACAGTGGAACTGAGATCTTACTATGTTTTATGGGTTTTCTCAAATACCTGCAAATAGTAACTATGGGCACAGATAAACAAAGATTCTAGCAGGGTTTAGGCCTTAGACTGCTATTTTTTTCTTATTATTATTTTAATTCTTAAGAAGGACTTTTAAAGGAAGGCTTAATGTTTTCAACGCATGAACCACCTGCCTGGGGAGGATGCTCTGAACGCCTCCGGCAGGCATCCTCCAGGTCTGGCCATGCTATCTGCAGATGATGCTGTCCCAGACTTGTGTCATGGGAAAGACCAGGGGAGCAGATCATTCAAAAAGGGAATAGCTGCGAATACACTTTCTGAAGCTAAGCATGAGATTGCCTGCTAAAGCATTTCTTTGCTATGGAGGTGAGTGTTAAATAAAACCTGCAGCACTCATCCTGGCAGTGTCACCTTGTGCTTTTCCACCTTGTGGTGAGCAAACCCAAGCCTTTCTACACTGCAGCTTGGCTCTGAAACATGGATGTAACATGGTGATGTGGCAGATAGTGGCTGAACTGCTGAACTGCACTGTTTATAAGTAAACCAGCAGATTCAGGCAACTCTCAAATTAAGTCATGCCTGGGAGTTCAAATGAAGACTAAGGGGCTGCATGCTCCTCCTGGTGGGAGAAGCACAACTAAGCTCCATAATCACCAGGCTTTCAGGAAGCAGGTGTCTCTGCTAGGAGAGGGAGGTGTTTGAGTGTGCTGGAGAGAGCAGAGATGACCAAATCTGTATCACTGAATTGCTGCTGCATAGGATTAATCTGGATGATAGGGCAGAGTGCACACTCAACAGATTTGCTGATGACACCAAACTGACAGGAGTGGCTGATACACTAAAGGGTTGTGCTGCTCCTCAGTCTCTTCTCCAAGCTAAAGAGATCCAGCTCCCTCAGCCTTTCCTCATAAGGGAGATGTTCCACTCCCTTAATCATCTTTGTCGCTCTGTGCTGGACTCTCAAGCAGTTCAGTGTTCCTCTCGAACTGAGGGGCCCAGAACTGGACACAATATTCCAGATGTGGTCTCACCAGGGCAGAGTAGAGGGGCAGGAGAACCTCTCTCGACCTACTAACCACCCCCCTTCTAATACACCCCAGGATGCCATTGGCCTTCTTGGCCACAAGGGCACGTTGCTGGCTCATGGTCATCCTGCTGTCCACCAGAACCCCCAGGTCCCTTTCCCCTACACTGCTCTCCAACAGGGCAGTCCCCAACTTATACTGGTATATAACAGGAGTGGCTCTGGGAAATGTGTGTTCCCAGGACAGTGCCACATCATCCTCGGCACAGGACCAGCAATGGTCAGAACAGCACATCTGATGAAGACAGAGAGACAGGATGTCCGCATGGGCTTTTGTGGCTGACACACATTCCTCAGCTTTCTGAGGCCATGGGAAATGTTGGTTCCTGGCTTTTCCTGTAGTCAAACCAATCTTTTTGAGTAGGAAAGCCATCTCTTAGCTCCTTGGTAATTGCTTTTGTGGTAAATACAGTTGGGGCCGAATACACTAATAAGGATGGCTTTTCTGCAATTAATTATTCTCAAAAGGAACTGGGATTCAGCCAAACACTAATGAATTCAAAGGGAAACAGGAGCTGGGCCATGCATGAAGCAATGAAAAAGCTTTACCAGCAGTTTAAGTGCTGTGTCATTTTCGCAAAACCAGATGGATACATCTTTCTGCAGCCCTTTGCAGTCACTTTTCAAGCTTGAGCTCTCCATTCCTCCTGCAAATGGCATCACTTAAATCCTGCACTAGTATTTTAAAAGAGAAACTAATACAAGATGAAAGACAGCCATACAGTGGGAGAGCCTAAGCCAGAACTCAAAAATATTGATAGAGTGAATGAGAAATAGTTTGTATAGTCTGAAATAACTTGTGGAAAATAGGATGGAGAGAATGGCAAAACGGAAAGAATCTCATGCAAGAAGGACTGCCTAATATTTTTTAAGCACTAGATAGAAAAAGAAATGTAGGGACAGAGGGACTTGCAGGGCTGTAAGTTGTGTTGTCAAGACTGGTCTTAGGACCATGGGCTTGATCCCACGTCCACCTGCATGAGTGGCAATGAGCCAAGGCTGTGAGGATTGCTTCATCACACAGAACTTACTGGGGAACAGACAGCGGTAATGAAATCCCCATGCTAAAACGCTGCTAGTGGCTGGGATGATTTGAAGTCTGTATATTTAAAATGAGACCATTTGGATTGTTGGCTCTTTTAACCCAAAGATTTTCAGTCCTGTTTTGTATTAACAGTGTTTGGCTCATCCAACACAGGGGTATTTACTATCTAACAAGCCAGGTTCTTGAGATTTTGGTGTATAGAAATATGCCTACCTCAACTTTATGATTCAAGTGACTTCATGCACCTTCTGTTAGGCATGAATAATGTCTTCCCATAATCTTCCCATTCATATGCAAATAAACAACATACAGGTCTTGACAATGTCTCCTCCATATTTCAAGAAAGCTCAGCATCCTCTTGCCAGGCCATAGACTTAAGCTTGGAGTGGCCTTATGAAGTAAATGGAAAGATAATTTTCTTTCTGAGGCAATAGGAGACCTTCAACAGAGAAAAAAACATGATCATCAAAGCACCAAAGTGTTAATAGGATCCTTGGGATCAATAGAAAACTAAGAAGAAAAGAAAAAGAAGGACAAATGTTCTCTCAGAATAACAGAGGATAAAATGGGATAGCGGCTGGTGCAGGTGGAGCAGCCCTCAGGGGAATTGTGCTGGTGCTTTCTAGTTATTGCTTTGGCACTGTCCTGTATGCAAGCAATGGTGTCAAGAGCTGGAACTGCTTGGAGTATCATGGCTTGCTCTGTGCCCTAGCCCCTGTCTGAACAACTCACCAGAGTAAAGAGAATATATAATTTGCCATTTCTGTCTCTGGGTTTTTTTGTTTCTTCGGTGTTAAAAGCACTTTTTTGCTGAAGTCAGAGTACGCATCGCAAAAATGCTGTGGCCGTTCACAACACCTGATGTGGATATACACAGCAGAGTAAATTAAATGGGGAGAGTGTTAATACTGGTATAGGTGTGGTCATTCTCATTACACCTACTGCCATTTCTAAACATATGTTTTAATTAAACAAGAAGCAAGAGGAAGAAGAGCACTCAGAGGAACTGCTGTCATCAGCACGGACGGGTAAACATGATGCCCAGATCATACACACACCTTGCAGAACTGGTAAACTGCTCATTTCATTACTCCTCAGGTCTCTCATTACAGGATTTTCCAATGTGTTGCTTTTCTGACTTACTCATAAAAGACGTTGAAAATGATGCAAGAGCTGGTGATAATGGAGAGGGGGAAGAAGTTGTTGGGAAAACAATCATACATGTCTGAATCAGAGACTAATAACTTGTCTACTGGTGAGTTATGCTTTTGTTCATTTGTTTTTATGAAGCTAAAGGTGTGTTCTTTTAAATTCCATTTATATTTTATTTCGGTTTTTTACAAACAACCCGAGCAATCAGGAGAACAAGGCAAGCTGGTGGTGAGGAGGCAGGACTGGAACACAAAAACCCCCAGTCCCTGCTGAGGTCAGACACTGCTCAGGTCACTCCACCTGTGCCTCAGCTCAGCCTTGTGTAGGATGCAATCAATGCTCCCCTTGTGGAAGTGGCTTGATGTCTTATTGCTGTAAAGCACCTTTATCTCAGGGTTTATATTTCATAAATGCGCAAGGAGTTAAATAACCACAGCAATGATATTTGTGTGTGCTTTTCCATAGAATTTAACACTTTTCAAAGAAGAAAAACGGTGACACTGCTTTGGGCTCAGCCTTGTTTTTACCTCCCTCCCACCAGTGCTGTAGAGGCCCTGCCCTCTCTGGACCAAGATCCTGGGAGGAAACTCTCTGAGCAAAGCTGCTTTTCTTGTTAAATTGAAGATCTCTTGAGACCAAGTCTATTTTTCTGCTGCCTTATATTTGTCCAACCTGCTTATTATTTAAGCAAGAGGATCTTTTCCTACAGCCTAGTGCATTCAGAAGGGAAAGCTCTCTGTCAAATTCCCATTTCCTCCCTTCTCTTTAAGCACATGGACTTGCTGATGTAGCCATTAATAACCAGTTAATGGCTTCCACAGGGAAAGGATCTTGATCTGCAGAGGTGCTGTGTGAAACTTGCCTTGGACTCACAGGTTTTGGGGTGCTCCTGTCTCCAACTGTAGGCTGCAATGCGTTCTGAATGGCTGAGGCTTTCCACTCTCTGGAATCTCCCAGCAAACTGCCCAGGTGGCCTGAAAATCCTGGTGCCCCCTCCCTACAAAAGCAACTCTCACATTCCAGTTTCTCTCTCTGTTCATCACAGGTCCTGGTGAGCAGCTCCTACCCCCTTTAAAATACTTGTGTGCCTTGCAAATATTTCTCCTCCTTGTAGTTTCTCTTTCCCACCTTACCCAGTAACGTTATATAAGCTCATAACTTATGGTCCATAGATTGTATAAGTCTTACTTTCCTGGCTGCATGGCTGTCATCTGTCACAGCAGTCATGACTGAAAATCAGGCACCCTGTTTACAGAATAGATGGGAGTCCCTGACCCTGCCAGTAAGGACAGGAGGGGTCTGCAGCAAACCTTCTCAGAGCAAGGAAATAAGTTATGGCAGAGGTCCTCTAACGACAGCGTTCCTCAGTGAGTGCTGCTGGTTGGCGGGGCAGGCCCAGCAGGAGCTTATACCTCACACCCACTGCTGGCTTTTTGAGCTCACTTGTCCCACTGATGGGCACCTGCACCAGCAGAGATAGGTTAGTGCAAGCATCTTCCACCAAAACTTCCCTTTCAGCAGCCTCTTGTGAGTTATGGGTATAAACTTCTTCACTGCAACACATCCTTAGCCAGGGTAGCATTGGCCAGGTCACCTCTACAGCCTGTGTGAAGCAGGCAGCACACTTCCCAAAAGTCTTGCCTACCTCCCCTTCATCCTTAAGGTGATAATACACTTAACGAGCTCCATGTAAAGAGAACGATCAAACAACAGCTTCTGAGTAAGTTACTTGTGGCATGAATACATCGGCAGGTGTACATGGTTTTTTAATCCTCCTGCCATAGTGAGAGGATAAAATTCCCAACACAAATGGCAACTCTGCAGCAAGGATCTGTCATAATTACAGTAATTATATTGCCTCCGCACTCTTTTATAAATCAGTGACAGTATATATTTAATGAGCTCTTTCCTGTTCAGCAGGTTGCTCCCAGCCACTCAGACTTGCAACTGCAATGCAGAGGTATCTTAAAATAACATTAACCCTTGGAAGTGATGCTCCTTTGTGTGGAGATGCAGGCAAGTCTCTCGGAGCAGGGCCTGACAGAACACCCTTCCTGGCACCATTGGAAAGCATGGGCAGGCTTCAGAGCAAGCCCTCGCATGGGTCTGATTTGCTCTAGTGAGTAAAATTTCGCCAGTTCTGTCTGTGTGAGCTGGATGCAGTGGATGTGAGCACTGTCAGAACATAACTTGCTCATAACCTGCATGCAAGTTACAAATGGCTCAGCCCAGAGTGGTTTATGTTTAGGGACTTGGTTTAGTGATGTTGATAAGGCTAAGACCAAGGTTGGACTCGATGATCTTGAAGGTCTCTTCCAGCTGAAACTATTCTATGATTCTATGTTGGATAGTCTGATGCCATGTCCTGTAGGAAAGACAAGATTTTTCCTGTCTTTTCACAGTAACCAAATATTTTTGCAGCCCCTGGGCCAGTGGGTGTCCAGAAAATGTTCCATCAGCTTTGCCCATACACCTCTGGAGGCACAGCAGCACACATGTGGCAGTGCCAGTGCTCTCTGTGCACAGAGAGTACAGCTAGCCTGGGCTCCTCAGCACATCCTGTGCATCCCAGTCAATGGAGAGGTAACATGGGTTGCTCTGGGCATGTGTTGTGTCTGGGCTATCTAAAATCCAGCACACCTCCGCAGAGAAGCTTGTTACATTTTCAGTCCAGGGACAAAGTTTATCATGTCTGTCACTGGGAGCACATGATGAAGCAACTCCCTGACTGGCAGGAAAGCCAGCACAAACCCATGCACTGAAACACTTACATCCAATCTTTGCTGCAAACTCAGAGGTCCTCTGCCCTTCCTGGCCAAGACCCTTAGCTGTGCCCCTTGCTTCAGCCCCATAAACCAGCCCACTGACGTGCAAATTTAAGAACCAGCTCTAATAATTGAAAAAGAGTGCACACAAGAGGGCCACAGACAGCTCCTTGGTGCCCCCACACACAGCACAGCCGCCCCCAGCCTTTCCCAGCAGCAGGCTTGGCACCAGCTCCTGCTCATGCCCCCACTACAGGGCTGCGCTGGGTCCCCCAAGGGGCCTGGTTAAATCCATAGGCTTGAGTGTGGATGAGAAAGTCCTTCACCAAATAGGATTAAAATCAGCAGAGTGGCCATCCTACCTCACTCCTCGCTGCCAGTCTGCAGCATGTGCTGCCCACCAGGCAAGGAAAAAAAGCTGCAGAGATGCAGGATGGCTGAAAAGTACCAGGTTTACTCTGCAGTTCCTTCATGTCTGGCCAGAGGAGACTGTGCCTTCCTCCTGCCATGCATCCCAGGGTGTCACCTCCAGCCCTCACCCTAACACTGTGGGGGTCAGATAGAGGTGAAGAGCTCAGGGACATGGAGGCTTAGCCAGGTGCTCCTAAATAACAGAAAAGTAAAAAAATAAAAAATGAAAAAAAAGAAGCTGAGAAATAAATGCTAATTTAATAGTTATTTTCTTTAAGCAAACCTGTCTCAAACCATCCTTTACCACAGTAGCAGCTTGGGTGACCCCATTGATCTTGTGTATCCCCAAAAGCACCTTTAGCAAGCTTCACCTGATGGGTGCCCCAAGGCCCTTTGTTGCCTGGGGATTGCTCCTTTTCCTCTTCAGTAGCTGCTATTACCTGGGAGCTCCTCACCTTCCAGGGGCTGAAGTCGAGCAGAGTTACAGGGATTTATAAATAACAACACAGAGCTACAGCACTTCATGACAGCAGCAGCACTGCTTCCTACAAAAGCCGTGCACTGTGTCAATCTTAAAAAGAGGTGGCAGTGGAGGAAAAGCAGTTTGGCAAACTTCTTTCAAACCCAGTCTACTTATTCATTTTTAAGTTTGGATTTTGGGTAGCTCCCTAAGTGCTTGAAGGCCTTAAATATTCAGATTTATGCCTAAAATTTTCTTGGTATCTGTCATGAGTAGTTCAGAAGCTGTAGTTCAGAGGAGCACTGAGCATATGTCTTGTCTTCACTGACTCCAAAAGGATTTATACTTGTGCTTTGGTGCTCCCCTGAGCAGAAACACATTCCTGGAGCCTTATGGTGGGTCTACATGGTGACTTCCCCCCAGATAAGAGTCTGCTTAAAACAAAAGCCAACCAAGCAAGCAGTCTTGCACCCTCAGCTGCCTGGGGAGTTGAAACTCACATTGCAAGGTGTAGGTTTGTTCTGAGGGCGCAGGCATCATGCTTTGCCTTCCTGGAGCACTGCTTTTCTTCCTGAATCTCAGCTTGTTGAAGGGAAAAAGCAAGCTAACAGTAATTTCAGCAGACAGCATATGCGGAGATCAGGATTTACTGAAGTGTCAAATAATACAAAGCAAGCATCAATTCAGAGCTCAAGGCAAATAAACACTAGCCTAAAATCTGTTCCTGGGCTACATAATGTCAACTCAGCCCCAAACTTTTAGACATTCTATATTATTTGACTTAAGCTGGCCCCTCTGCATTTTTCCCCTCGCTGCTGCCCAGCAGTGAATGTGTGGGATCTTCAGATGCTTTTATAGATCAAGGGAATTCTCTGGCTCGGGCTGGACCTGCAGTGACATCTTGTGGTCCCCTGCAAGGAGAGGTGCTGGCCGTCAGGCAGCACAGCCCCCCCGACCTGAACCTCACACCAATACCCCTGGAACACAGCACTGACCAGCACAAATCTCCCAGAAGACCTGTCTCCACCTGGGGCAGCTGAATGCCCAAGAGGGCAACAAAGCACACACTTCCTCCTGCAACAATCCTTCACTTGCAGTGCCAGGGGAGCTTCAGAAATTATTCTTTTATGCATGAAGATAAACAAATTAAAATCAGATCATTGCATGAAGAGCCTGTGGATGGGTCGTGCTTGCCTGCAAAGCCTGGGTGCTTTGAACTTGAGACAAGGAAAGCAATTAATCCACCTCCTCCCACGCTTGTGCCTGTCTGAGACTCACATGTGAGCAGGATGCTTTCCGCTTCGCCTCTTCTCCCTTTGTTGTGACTCTCAAATGATTTCCCACTGAAAACCAACACGCTTGTTGTTGGCATCTTAGCAGAGGAAATTAAATCCAACATTTCAGTGTTATCTGATTTCCCATCCCTGTACACCACTCTATAATTTCACCACCTACTCGTTTGTTTTCCTCACACACAAGTGCATTTAGAGAAAATACAACCCTTGGAAGAAGGATTTAGTCAGAGAAAGGTTGTAATCAGATTGCATGGAAATCAGACAGTTAATTTACTTGGAAAAGGAGGAAGGGAGGAGGAGAATTGAAAAACTGAACTGAACTGAACTTAGGGCACCAAAAATTTTATGGCAAAACTCTAGCATGAAAAGGAAAATAGTTGAAACACTGCTCCTGAGCTACTGCACTGAAAATAACGCGAAAACCAAAGTAAAAATTCTGATTCATTAGACATCTTCTGTTCAATTACAAAACCAACAAAATTTACAGGAAAAGACTCATGAACTTTACCCAGGGCAAAATAAGTACACATCCCATGTAAATCATCAGATATTTCAACATTTAGGGTCAGATCGGCAGTAATTGAGCCATGCTAGGAGAACGTGCAGAATGTAGACACGTAAGACCAAATCTGGGATTTGAAAAACTCCTCTACAAGGTCTAATCCATCGAAATACTCAGTCCTGGGGAAAAGGAGAAGGACAGTGCACTGATGAGTGGCCAGGGCACGGAACTTATGGGTTACCTCAAGAGTTCCTTCTCTCTGGCACCTTCCTCCAGCCCTTTTACTGGACCTGGCTCATTAGCACAGAGGAACACCAGTCACAAGCCAGCACCTTGCTCTGCTGGGGGTTCTGCAGGCAGGTGGTCCTGGCAAAGGCAAGGAAAGCTCATAATTATGTTCTGCAGAAATGCAGATTATGTCCTCCATTTTATAAGCCCCTCCAGTGAGTCAGCTCAAGTTTAACAAGAGCACATGACCACAAGTGTCAGGACTAGCACTTATATTTCTTTTTCTTGACAACATGTAGTTATTCTGACTTCCTTACAGGCATTTATACAAGTTTCACAGCAGTTTGCAGTCCAAGACATCATGCAAATAGTTAGGGAACCTTAACATATTTTCCAGTTCATTTCAAGTTATTAAATAAAGTCAAAGCTGATCTTTCTTCCAGTCCTTTGGCACCTCTTGAGAGCAGGATAGTGTGATCAGTCCTCTACTCCAGTAATATTCCAGTTCATGTTGTCTTCACAGAAATACAAGAAAGGCCAGATAGAGAGAAGGTCATGAGATTGTTCAGGGCAGGCACCTGCCCCAAGGCAGGATTCACCTCTGGCTAAGGCATTTTCATCAGATATGTGCCTGTTTGCCACGTGCATCCAAAGAGCCTTCTTGGTGACCTCTTCCAGTGCTCCACAGTCTCACCTGTTACATGGTTCTTCCCTAGTCACTCTGAATCTTCTTTGATTCAATAAGCCTATTATTTCTTGCTCTAGCCACCATGTACATAAAAGACACTGAAAAGATGAAAGGAATGAATTGTTCTCTTTGTGTTTGGAGACTTGTATTTCCTTTGAATGTTCTTAGGCAAACCTACTCAAACTGCTTCTCTCTTCTTATGTTTCTCATTCTCATGTACTTATGTTCTCACAGTTTCTAGATTTCTGTTAAATCTCATTGTTTTTCTCTGAACTGTCTGTTTTTTCCTAACAAGCGTGACATACAAAACTAGACCTGATACTTCAGCTGATGCCTCTCCAGAGCTTCACAGAAAGAAATATTTTGTCATAGGGATGATATAGTCTTTATAATTCTCAATTTTTCTGTTAGTTTTGGACTATCACTATGTTCTTAGAATGGTTCACAAAATGAATACCAGGCAACTAGCTGACCTTTTTCTGCTGAGCTGACCTTTAATTCCTCTCTTTCCTGTTTGCAAAGTTTGTCAGTTCTGTCCAATTTCTCAAGGTGATTTTGAATCCTAATTCTACCCTTTAACGTGCTTGCAGACTCACCTGCCTCAACATACAATACAACACAACACTGTATCTGTCTTCCCTGCTAAATATCCTGCCTGAACTAGATCACAAAGCATTCACAAAAATCTCTCTCATGCATGTGTCCTACAATCACTGCTTATGCTCTTTTTTCTTAATTTATTTTCTATATCTCCCCCCAAAAAAGAAAAAAAAAACCCAAAGACACAAAGTTATTTGCTTGTTTTGGGGTTTTTGCTGTTTTTTTTAAAAAAAAAACTGAAACAACCAAACACAATATTTTTACCGTAAGCACTGGTAGGAAAACATAAAAGAATGAAACAGAAGACCATCTCCTCCACAGGCACATGTACAGTCACCTATGGCATGCTGTTAGAAAAGTGTGTGTGCTGTGAAAGTAATCTCTACACATGTAGAGTTTAAAACCTGATTTTTAATTGTATTTAAGGCAGTGCTGTTGATGTTTGCTAAGGAGAGCTCAAATACAATACTAAGAGGAAGACAGAATAGAAAGGCTTGCCCAATGCTTTAAGCAGAATTCTTTTCCTGACTTGTTTTTCGTTTAGAAGGAGCAGGATTTGAAACATGTTGGAAATAGTTCTATATTTAAGACAATAAAAGCAAGTGCTTATTTCACATTGTTTAGCATAGTAATTGCTCTTTTTTCACTTTTTAGATTAGACCATGAAACTCTGGTCTGCTTCCTTCAGGATCCTACAGCTGAGCAATGCAGCACCCCAGGACCAGCTTCAGTGCACCAAAGCTGTTGATTCCTACTGTCCTGACTCTAAAATGTGTTAAGGGATGAATTTGACATTCACAGTGATAAAGCTACTGCAAGCTTTGGTAAAGATGTTGAAGTGATAAAAGGGTTGTTCAGCACCTCGATTTCTCATTAAACTAGAGCAAAGAGGGAAATTAAAGTAAATTCCAAACATGAATACAAATTTACATTAAAATTCAAAGTATTATACATCTTCTTAATTCAAGTCCTGCTATCAGAAAAGGTTATTTATATGATAGCAAACAGAAACCCCACATTTTAAGGCAATTTTTCCACCTTTATCATTTAAACTTTTGGCTCCATTTTAGTCAACCAGAAAGATGGGGTTAACTTAAGCAATAAACCCACTCTACTCAGCCATGCTGGAGACACACCAGTGCTAGTTCTGCCCTCAGACACACCATGGTAACTACCACCTTCTCTCACACTGGCATAAATTTTTCACTCTGTCGGTGGGAAGAGACAGACAACTGTCCAACTGTTGGGAGCTTCAAAGGGTTCTGCAAGGTATCCACAAGAAAATGATATGCTAACTTGGACCAGGAATTGCTCTGCTTTTGTGGACCTCAGTAGGAATGGAAATGTTCCCAGTGACTTAAAGGAGTTTGTCCCAATCAGGAATATCTGTGAACGTAACAATAACAACTCATAGAAGATACCTGCTGCAAAGAAAGGAGGGGGAAAAGAGCTCATGTGGAGCAAAAGAGAAACTCTAGGAGAGCAGTGGGAAAGACAAAACAAGTACAGCAATGGAAATGGGCATCTAAAGGATGTGGTACCTGAAAGCAAGTGAAAATCTTTGAAAGAGACCTTTCAGAGAGTTGTAGTCAGCGAAATACCGAAGCATTTTTGGTCCAAGGAGGCACACGCAAATCCTGAATACAAAGTGCTCCCACAGTGACATGACTAGTCAGAATTCTGTGTAAAAATACAACCTCCAACCTCAGAGCTCCTTATGCCATGGCTGTTTTTACTTGGACACAAAAATTAGTATTTGGCAACTCTGAAAATACTTTTGCTTCATGTGGTCTTGAAATAATAAAGTAGAAAGAGTGAAAAGTATTAAATTTGGTGCTCAGCAAACAGTCCAGAAGACAGAAATTCTTTTAGACTCTGGAAATTACAGTTTTACATTATTTCACTAATTCCTGCGTGCAAGGGAGTCAGTTCATTATAGAGCCATAGATCTTTCTGCAACTAGAAATAACTGGTGACCTGAAAAAAATCCACAGTCCATACAACCCAACATCAACCTGAGTTGCAGTTGTTTTGTGAGCTGAAGGAATGACTTCACTTGCAACCTTGAAGCTCTTTTATGAAATAAGTCAGTCTCTCTTGCCACTGGTGAGGAGGAACTTTTCATCCTCTGCTAAGAATACGGTGCTTCAGATGTACTGTTCTTCATCTCCTCCATTCATGAGCAACGACCACTTGTTCCCTTCCTCATCAACAAAACCATTACGTCTTGGTAGCTTGTCTGAAGTCAAGGAAGAGAGAGACACTTGGCTAATCTGATCCCAAGGAGCCGGTTTGGATGAATCCCTCCTCCTGTCGTCCATTCCAATATGAACACTGATTTGGGAGGGAGTAAGTGGCTTCATGTGGCCTTGAGCTTGTGCTTCATAACTTTCTGTGTCTGGCTTCTTATAACTAAGAAGAGAAAGAGAAAAGATGTTTAGTACCAAGAGGTCAATGCATAGAAGCGTCTTCAGCATTAGGACAAATCAGAAACTTCTGATAACCCAAATGTTATTTCTGATAACCCAAATGTCACTTCAGACACAATGTTAATGGCTAAGAGTACTGGTCATACGGCATTAAGACATTTCAAGAGTAAAAGAGAGGGACTCTCAAAGTGAGGTTCTTTAAGAAAAATTATGAGTTTGCTGAATTATGAAAGGGTTTGTAGGAGGCAATTGCAGGGGAATGGACTTGATAACCCCAAAATTACTTCCTGGTTCAATGTATTCTAGGTCAGAAAAAGCCCAGCAATGGCAAGTATGCATGGTCTTCTTCACATACATGTATTATCGCATTCTTTGGAATCTGAAGTTCTGTTCAGCTGACATAAGGCTTCAAGAAAGATTATTGTCCTACAGAGCTTCCATAAGTCTGAAGCCAAATATGTTTTGGGAGATTCTCAATATCTAACCACAATGATGCAGATGTAATCTGCACAGGATCAAAATAATTGGAGAATAAAGGAATTCCTTTAGAATTTCTCATCCATTGCATAACCACATACAGAAAGATTTTAGGATGAAAATCCTATAGATTCTACAAACAGACATGAGCATATATGTAGTTTATATTCTAGACTGTGATCTCATTGAGCATTTGCAGGATCAGGACCATGATGCAACAACAGATTTCCTGCATTAGTTTATACTATATATACCCTACACTATATATGAAGGTTTGGACTAATTTCAGACACTGTAAAAAGTCTTTTTTTTGAAAGATCTTTGCTCACAAGCTGTTAAAAACAGGTCTACTGTAACTGTGCCCAAAAGGGTATCCAAAAACTGTAGCATAAAAAAAATTAATAGAATTAGAAAAATCTTGTTAAAGTTTAGAAATTGTTTTGCTTCCAAAAGAATAGAGCAAGGTACTTTATCTGTAGCAAGGTGCAAAACACTGTTTCTCTGTTTCTCTCTGGCTAATTTAAATAGACCAAAACATAAAACCAGGTACAAATCTTCTAAAAAACATCTACTGCTACATTATAGAGAAGTATCATTTGAATTATTTGCTCACTTGACATTCATGGCAAAACCAGTGTTGATCATTACCTCACTTGGTATTGCACTAGATCTCCAACACAGGTGCCCAGGTGGCAGCCAGTCACACTTGCATCTGCTAGTTAAAGAATGCACAGCACTGTCTTAGTCTGGCCATGTTCATAATAGTGACACCTGTCTCTTTTGGAGCCCAGGATTAGATGGAAAAACCTCAAAATGAGGGACCAACAGGTACTTTCATGTATACAAAGCCCAAAGTAATGTCTCACTTCAGTTCCAGCAGCAGTGCTGCCTATGGTTCACCAATTGACAGTATAAGATGACTTGCCATTTCAGCTGCAGGGAAGACAGCACGACAGACACAGAAGAAGCTGCCATGGCAGCTGATCCCATCCAAGGCTGAAGCACGAGGCCAACAGGCATGAACACACCTAGTAAAAAAACATACGGACATGAGCCAGAGCCACCTGTCCCAATACAGACATTTCTGTCCCTGCATATCATAGGGCAGCAGTTCTACAACATGACTTGCTGAGGCCTCCATAAACACAACTAGACTGAAATGTATTTACTCACTTGTTTTTAAATATATCCCTTCCATAGCAAGGGATGACCTTTGCACCAATTCAGCTACAAAACTGTGGCCACAAGGTAAGACTATTTGTCCCTTCCAGCTATTCTGCACATACTAAACAAAGCAAAAGCAACAGAAAGACAGGGCAGTAGTCCAGGTAAAGGAAGGAGAAGTTATTCATAAAGAAAAAGAGGAACACGTGAAGTAAGTTTTAAGGAGGAATTTGGAGCATAAGATGTCTGACAGAATTGGAGAGAGTGCAAGTAGTGGGAGAGAAAATGTGTGATTCATGGTGAATAAAAGAGGGAACACTCAGAATTGAGATGGTATCTCTGATTAGAGCCACATTTGAACATACAGAAACTAATCCCCAAGTACTGCTATGTGAAATAAGAGCATGGCTCTAATTTCATCATATAAGAATTTATTACTCAGAGTTTAAAATTTGGGGAACAAAAATTTTTTTCTAGAATATGAAAAAATGTATATATATTTGTCCTCCTTCTTCCAAGTTTTAAGTACTCTAGGAACCTCTCTTTGGTTTCTTGGGCATGAAATCCTGGGAGAGGCACCACAGAACTCAACTGTGCTGCTGTCTTTGACAAGCTGAGCTCTTACAGTCACATACCTGCTGCTATGGGTATTCCAAGCAGATTATAAATTAAGGCAAGAATCAGATTTATTCGTATTCTTCGAACTGTTCTCTTTGATAAGTGAATACTGGCAACTACATCCAGCAAGTCGTTCTGCAAGACAGAAGAGCATTGAAAGTTTTCCACGTGCAGCCTTCAGAAGTTCAAACCAAAAAGAGGAGTGTCAGTGATAGAAGAGGACAGGTCACAACTGTACTGCTCACTCGGATAAGAACAACATCTGCTGCTTCAATGGCAACATCAGTGCCTGTCCCAATTGCAATTCCAATGTCGGCCCTGGCTAGTGCAGGGGAATCATTGACTCCATCACCAACCATCGCAACTTTCCTCCTCCCATTTTGGAGCTCCTGGACCTTTGCAACCTTGTGAGAAGGAAGAACCTCAGCGAAGACTTTTTTGATCCCAACCTAGGTACAAAGAAAGAAACACACTCAGCTGGTGATAAGCTGCACACTGAAAGGAAGAGCCATTTGCTCTTCTGGGTGAAGGGGAAAAAAGGAATATCAACCAAACTGATTCCAGTGGAGGCAACACTGACTGGGAAGCTACACAGAAAGCTGAAGAGCAACATGCCTTTGCCATAAAAAAGGGATTGATTACAACCCCCTCCATCTTTACTGTAGAGATGCTGGTGAACCATGCTCTGCCCTTACCATCAGGGCTTCTGAAGGTCTTCTGCAGGCAGAAACAGGAGGCTTCAGTTCAGCAATGAACTGGTTACTGCAAGAAACTGTATCTCTGGAGAAGTACTGACTGCTTGTCTTCAGTGGGATCTTAATGCAGCCACTGGCCCTTAATATGCCATAGGACCTGGCCTGATTTTCAGTCCCATTCAAGAAAAGTTAAGTCTTCATTTAACACATCCAGGGGAACTCTTGAGTTCCTATTCTGAATTCACTGGGATAAGCAGGGTTTTAGAACGTCATCATGCATTTTTTGGAAAGGCAGCAGATACCTGAGTAGCAATGGCTTTTGCAGTTTTCCTGTTGTCCCCTGTTATCAGCACTACGTCTATTCCCATATTTTTCAGTGTGTGCACAGCAAGGGCTGCCTCCTGCTTGACCGTGTCTGCTATTGCAATCATTCCACACAAGACTCCTGCACAAAGAAACATCCTCTGTTAGAGAGAGCTGTGGGAGGCAAAATGGCAGCAAGAGAACAGGACTTTCCCTCCAGCACACCATGGTAGCTTGTGGAATAGCACATTCTGGGCAATATGGACATTCGTAAGAGCCTGAACAACTGTCTACAGTTTTCTGAATTATGGTCTCTTTCTAACACATGCACTTTTCTCATGTATCTGTCTCGAATTGAACAACAAAAACCTTTGATATTTAAGGCCTAGGAGGAAAGGAATGAGGGTAGCTTTTAAATCTGCCCAACTTATAGGTTTTATGGTATGGACAAATAAGACAGTAGGCCAGAGAATGTCTTAGTATTTGTGCCCATGTCAGATGTTGAAGCCACTCCTCCAGGAAGCATATAGAATATCTGGTTTTACGCCCTCTCACCTTTCAGGGTCAGATCTCTATTATAATTAATTACTTTCATACAGAAGTGTTGCACCTGCCTTCCAACACATCGACTCAAAGGTGCATCCACATTTCCTTCACATGACTTACAAAAAATCTCACACATTGGTTTATCATTGCATGTTACCTTTCAAAAGTAAGGACTTAGGTAGGTTTTGCACTTCCATATTTCTATTTGCTATCACTAGCAGAGATGGGAACACCAGATGTACACCAGCTGCCATCTATAGCTACTAGTATGGCAGTCTGTGCTTTCATTTCATCATCTTTTAAATATGTATATGTTTTTTTTCAAGATTAAGAGCACTTGATTTTGCTGGACTGCTGATGGGGCCCAGACTGAGATATGCAAGTGCCTCTCAAAATTGCTCTCTAAGAGCACCAAGAGTATTTATTCAGTTATTGAATCAGATGGTCCATTTCAAGATCACAGATGCACTGGCAATCTATCACCATTATGGCAGTTTCTCATATTAAGATATTGTCTGGGATCTCCTTCTGCATAGTACAGAGCAGAAGCCCTCTGGTAAAACTCATTTAGTCTAATCTATTATACTTGAGTGATCTAAAGAACCATCATGTTTATTCAAGAAATGTTTTGAAGTCAGTGATGCAATAGGTTGGACTGTGATCCTTAAGTGATGTAAAGTCAGGATGGGACATGGCACTGCACTGGCACTGCTTTTCTGAACCACAGTCCTAGAAAACAGGAGGTTCAGAAATTAATACTTAAAAACTACCCAACAAAATTTTATAAACACCATTCTGAGACAAAAGCTTTTTTTAAGAACACCTTCATACTTTGCAGTTTGCACAAAAAGATTAGTAGTTTCTTGACATAAAATCATTGATCAACTGCTTCAGAGTTCGTTTTTATCCATTTCATAGTAAGATCAACTGATATTTATTAAGTTACTCCAAAAAACAGCAGTTACCATCTATGGCCACTAGTATGGCAGTCTGTCCTTTCATTTCATGGTCTGTCATTGCATCGTTGACGTCATTTGTGATATGCAAGCCGTTGCGCTGCATCCACTCACGGTTTCCAATCAACACCGAGTATGTATGAGAGCCTGATGGACCTTTGTGCACAGACAAAAAGAAAAATGAGCAACTCAGATACAGTGAACACAAGGCAGAGATATTTGAGGATGGCAGTGTCAGGCTGCATTAACTATAGAAAGATATTCTGAAGAGATTTTCCTAATTTTTTTTTTTTTTTTTGGTGTTCCAGACTTGGTCACTCCCAAGACACAAACAGAATTAAGTCTTGTTGAAGCACTGCTGTCATGGCCAAACACAAATGCACAGGCACTACCTGAAGACAGACTCATAAAACTTTTCTTCTTCAAGACTCAATCTGTGCCTGCTTATACACAGAGCTGTGTCATGAACTTAATGGAAGTAGTTGCCTGCATTTGCCTTTGCCATTGTTTTTCTAAATAAGTGCAGAATGCACATTTCATAAATGCCATGCTGCTTTGTTCTCACAACTAATGACTGCTTTCAAATACAAAGGCTATTTCTGGTAAGAAAAAAGTAGTTTTGTTTTAACAAGCAATGAAACAGTACATAGAGCACCTCATTATGAACTTGATTCAACTTCACAAGAGCTGTTTGAAGCAGGTGAGAAAATATTACATTAACACAACTCACAAATGGCACTGTTCTGATGATTAAAGTTCTTATTTTATTTAATTCTTCTAATAGCTTTCTCAAAAAGGTCAGGAGAGCCACAGCCTTCTGAATAGAACTGATGAGCTTCTTAAGGAAGGCTTTAAATCCTTTTTTCCTCTCTCCTACACCACAAAAGAGCAAAGTGGCTTCCAGAAAGCCTGAAACAAAAGTAATCTATTGGCCTAATCAAAAACATTGGGCACAGAAGTTCAGTTTGCAGATATAACATGCTTTGTTCTGCATCTCCTGAATAGATTTTTTTTTTTTAATACTAAGTGTCTAGACAGATATATGAACAGAAAATGAAAGGTCCAAGTTAATATGGAACAAAAAGCTAGGATATAAAAAGCTGCAGTAAGGTAACATATGTTAAAGGTAACTGCTCTAAATGGGAAGATAATGCTAACTGGCAAACTTTGTTTTCTGCTGGATCATTCTTCTATCTAAAAGTAACATTGCTGGGTATGCTTTATTGCCTATGTATAGTATAGACTTTTCGAATGGCCATCACTGTAGCATCTGAATTCTTATTTAGGTTTCTAAATTGCAGAGAGATTGAAAGTAGGGGAAGGAGAGAGCTTCAATTTTCGCTAAGGCGCATTCTTATCTCTCATGGGTTTTGCTTCCTTCTGCCACAAATCCACCTGTCTGTTGCTCCTAGTCGGATGGGGTTGTTTTGCAGTGGTTGGTACTATTCACAGAATCATAGAATCATAGAATCTATTGGGTTGGAAGTGACCTCCAAGGTCATCTAGTCCAACCCCCCTACAATAAGCAGGGACACTTCTAACTAACTATTGATTGATTAGCTCCTGCACTGGGAATGGTGGTCACTCCAGGGGCAGACATACCATGTGATTCCGAGAGCATGATCAGTGCGTTATCTCCCAGAGGGGCACTGCTGTCCTTGCTCCTGCCAGCACCCAGCTTGCCTAGACCCTCCTCACCTGTGCCCAGGACAGCCTCCACACCTCCGACTTTGCAGCTGATGCCGCAGCCAGGGACTGCCTGGAAGTCAGTGCAGTATCCCAGGCTCTGAGTGCCAAGCTCCTGCAGACATAACCAGAGTTCATCATCAGTCTGTGCTGTGCACATGAGTTACAAATGTTAGATAACTCCTGATGAAAAGAGGCCTCATCCTTCTCTTGACAGTGAATGAGTGGCTGAAAAGCAGCATGGAGTATCAGGGGTGCAGAACTTAAAATAAGGATGTTCTGGATGTGCGGTGGTTTAGACTTCTAGAAAGGGGCAGCCATACAGATCAACATCCAGGTCTCAACAAACCATAAGGAACAGCTTTTCCTCACAGTTCAAGGGCAAAGCAGTTACATTGGTGGTTCATTACCTCAGCCAAGACTAGGAACTGGAAAGAAGTACTATAATAATAAGCCACACAGCTTCTGAAAAGATGCAACTTCTAATTCACCTCACAAACAACTGGCTGTGGAGGATCAAGCCTTTTACATATATGTAAAAGTATAGTGAAAAACTACATCTAATTCCTGGAAGGATATGGCTGAATGATAAGGTCTTGCTGTTGATTTTAGAGAGAGAAGCCAGTGAGTACCTTCAAGATGAGAAAAGGGATTAGCAGGACACTATGAGTTACAAAAAGAATGGAGGAAATATTAATTTATAAACAAGTTATTCTGGGTTGTCTCTGGAAGTTGTAATTACATGTACCTTTCAGTGACCTTCTTACAACACAGGGATGATAAGGCAGGTGGTAAGAATATTAGTACACAGCTAAGAGCTATTATAGCATTGCCATTCATATAAGCCTTGATCCAGTAATAACTGGTGCATGGGATGACTATAGAAGTGTCAGGGTACTAAGACAAATTTGAAAACAGAAAATGTAAAATACGAGAGAGGCAACTGAATCATTACCCATACTCTCTTTTTCCTTCTGAATTTATATGTTAATTTCTAAATTTTACCACTGAAAGGTCTATCACTAATAAGCTTGATATATTTTTGCCAATGATTTTTTCCATAAATCAATTCATGACATGTCTTAGCAGAAATAATTTGTTTATTTAAACCACACTCCCTATTTTGGTTACTATTTGTGCTTTAATTCTTCCTGAAACATTTGAGGAACACAAGCAATATACAAATGACCTCTGAAGATCTGCAATTTGCAAAGACTTGAGTAATCCATTAATTCATTGGTGAAACTCACAAATATCACAGTTTAATATTCATGTTTTAAAGCTTTTTGCCCAATCTATCCAGATAAGCAAGTGACTAATAAAAGTGACTACGGTCAGGTAACATATGAAATGTCACCACCCATATTTGCTTCACAATGCTATTTTAAGCATAAGTGTTCCTCCTGCACATATTCCACAATTCTTTTTTTTTCCAGTAGTTCAGGAAAAACTTTGTAAGATCTTACTTGAGAACTTCACAGCATCACCAGAAAAGCAAAGTTTAGAATCTGCCCTCTGGTATTGTCCAGATTAAGATGCACAATCATAAAATCTCCCTGCTTTCCAGCCTGTCACTTTTCAGGCAGGCCTGTCCCTCTGGAACTTGCTCATTTTATACAACATTGCTGCATTTGCACAGATTCCTTCAGGTCTAAGATGAAATGGAAGGGATAAGTACCTCTTTGCAATATTTAGTGACTGCCACTCCTAAAGGATGCTCGCTGCTGGCTTCTGCAGTGCCAACCACTGCCAGTACCTTCTTCAGAGAGAGCACAGCTGTATCTCCCAGCAAAAGCACCCTCATGACTTTAGGAACTCCGCAGGTGATGGTCCCAGTTTTATCAAACATGACAGTCTTGATCTGCAAGAAATAAACCAGTTACTGCCTAAGCCCTGTGAGCACAGGGATGCTCATATGCTTTAGGCAAATAAATACAGGCAAGACCTCATTAATCAATTGACTATATCCACACCAAGACAGAATAAACCTACAAAAGTAGGGACTCCTGTATGTACCTTGCACCTTGAGTACTGTGTCCAGTTTTGGGCGCCACAGTATAAGAAGGACATTGAGGTGCTGGAGTGCGTGCAGAGAAGGGCAACAAAGATTGTGAGGAGTCTGGAGAATATTTCTTATGAGGAGCGCCTGAGGGAATTGGGACTGTTTAGCTTGGAGAAGAGGCTTAGAGGAGACCTCATTGCTCTCTACAACTACATAAAAGAAGGTTGTAGCAAGGCTAGTGCCAGTCTCTTCTCTCAAATTAATAATGATAGGACGAGAGGAAATGGCCTCAGTTTGTGCCAGGGGAGGTTTAGATTGGATATTAGGAAGAAATTCTTTACTGAAAGAGTGGTCAGGCACTGGAACTGGCTGTCCAGGGAAGTGGTGGAGTCACCATCCCTGGAAGTGTTAAAAAACCAAGTAGATGCAGCACTCGGGGACATGGTCTAGGGGTCAGGGAGATGTTGGGCTAAAGGTTGGAGTTGTTGATCCTAGAAGTCTTTTCCAACCTAAATGATTCTATACCTTGAACTACCAGCAGAGCAGGTCTCTTTATGCTTTCTTATTCATTTCCCACACAGTGGTTTCACGGAAGCTACAACATTACCCTGTACCTGTATCAGGATCTCAGACAACGGAGTCAAGGCAGGACTTGTCCTGTCCTTTGTGTGTGTGCGTATGTTTTCACATGCAGGATTCACATAATGGCACCTTCATCACTTTTGCCACAAGGTGTATGATGTAAGGAGGGTTTTTACTAACACTATTCTAAACAATTAACAATAGCACTGAGGAAAGAGTGCTCAGGAAGTTATTTAGTGATAGAGCAGGTGGGAAGAGTGTAAGAAGCTGAAACAAGTTCCAGAAATAATAACCTAACTGAAACCAACCTCATGCTATTCACCAAATTCAGCAATCACTTGTTAACCAGTCCAATGGGTCTTGAGGAATCAGGAACAAACCAAAAAACACTGCCCAACATACATTGACACCCAAAGCTAAAGTCAGTTCTAATCCTAAAAATAAACACAGCACAGAGAAATACAAGAACCAAAAAACCTCAAGAAAGTAGGCACTTATTCCATTTCAGCTATTCCAACCCACCAACCGTGCAGGATTCAACAGATCACCTAATTTTCCAAACCCCAACCCTAGCCTCACTTAGATTGAAAAGGTAAAAAGTCCCGACGTTAATTGGCAGATATGTTTTGGGGTTTTTGCATATTCTTGGAAAAAAATCTGGTCTATGCTTTATGATGTCCAGTAAGAACAAGAATTATCCATGTGATTAACTTATTCTTATCCTCCTTTTCACTTAAAATGTTCTGCGTTATTTGTCTGTCATGCCCCATGTTCTGGGCATGTCAAACATCTCTCTCCTTATATCTCCTCCTCTTTTCCTCAGTTTTCTGTCTTTGAAGGACTATTTTTGCCTCGCATATTTTTTCTATACACTAAAACAACTTCAAATCATTCTGGTTTTCTCTTACATCTTACATTTTAAACTACAGATCATGAGCAATATACATTTGACAACAGCCCTCTGAGGAAAGAAAGAAAACACTGGATTATTGAGCGCTTTTGCAAAAGAGGTAAAGAAAGTGCAAAAGTCAGAAACCTCTGAGGCCATGCAGAATATTAGCAGCCTCACTGGCATGAGATTGCAGGAACTGTTGGCTCTCAACACTTTGTTGTGACTACTTTGAAGAAAGAAGGTCAGATCTGTCTTCACCTTAATGAGCAGCAACCAATAGAAAACAAAAGAAAACTAAACCACATTCTGCAGCCTTTCTCTGGACCATCAGGATTTCCTGGGAAATTCTATTTCACGTAGCAACAGCTGGGTAAGCTACAAAAGTAGAGAATGAATTATTAACCTTGTGTGCCATTTCCAGGGGCTTTCCACCTTTGATGAGGATACCATTCTGCGCAGCCACGCCTGTGCCCACCATCACAGCCGTGGGGGTAGCCAGGCCCAAAGAGCAGGGGCAGGCAATGCTCAGCACAGTGATGGAGGTTTGAAATGCAAACCTCAGGATTAGTTCAGCTTTTGAAACGTGCTTGTTCTGATTCTGCAAGAAGAGGGAAGAGAATGGGAAAAAAAAAAAAGAGATGTATGATTGCTGATAGAAGATAACATAGATGTACAATCAATCATAATCATTTCAAAAAACACATTTACCTGGAAACCTGCAGTATAGGAAAGCAATCTATTATTGTTACTGTAATTGTAGAGAAAGGTCAATGTTATGAATTGTTTATGGCAGTATTTTCTGGATTTTTTGCTGCTCAAGCATACATATGCTTGGGTCTGCTCTCAGGCTCCTGGATGACAATATAACTTGTTGGCATTTCATTTACAGCTTAGCAAAGGAGAACTTTATTTCCAGGCACACAGATCCTCACAGTTGCTGAGCATAGCAAATACAGATCCTGAAAATAACAGAAGCTCATCTTCTTTCTAAAACCAAAACCACTATATGCCGTCAGAAACAAGGATGCCCCCCAAAAATTCAGGCATGATAGAAATAGCACGGCTCCTTGCAATGCAGCTATAGATCATGTTTACTCCAGAAAGACTGCCAATAAACTTCAGTTTGTATGACCCTCATGCAGATTTAAGGGGTAAATACAAAGGTATATTTATACTTGCAGGTAGATTTTAATTAGTGCAATTATCTGCTCTGTGTAGAAAACACCACATTGTACACAAAAGTATTTGCCAGGTTTCAACATCAAACTCTACACATAGAAAGTATGTTAATTACACTGGACAACATCTTAACACCAAAATCCAGCTGTAAGGTACTTACAGGAAAATATTTTTTAATAATATCAAAATTTATAAAACCAATTGTGATCCATGCTATCAATGTCACTGTTGAAATGATGATGATAAATGGAACAAAATATCCACTAAACCTATCTGCCAGTTGCTGGATGGGTGCCTATAAAAAAGAAAAACAGGTATTTGCATGTTTATGGTCAAAACACATAAATATGTAGGGTTCATGAAAATATCTAATAGTCTTTATCTGATTCTTTTTTGAAGTCTGGAAAAATACACAGTTTGCTGAACAAGTAAATACATCAAAATACAGATATTTTCTTATTTAATCAAAATCTGTGAATAAGGTTTTCTTTTCTCTTATTTTTACCTTTGACATTTGAGCTTCTTCCACCAATTTCACGATTTGTGCCAGAGTGGTATCATTACCAACATGAGTTGCATTGACAAGAACTGAGCCATGTGCATTTATAGAACCAGCAATCACTGTGCTCCCAGGCTTTTTAGTGACTGGCATAGCTTCTCCTAGAAAGAAAAGGTAAGAGTAAATGAGTCAATACCCCTAATAACAGTGAACATAGTCCATTAGCACACAGCTCATTGTACACTAGAAAAATCAGTGTGCTAAGCAATAATGACCAGAAATCATATTGTATGTGATTTCTGTCCAGTGTAGATATGTATAAGTGGTGTCATGCTTCTATAAGTCTTCTTCTAGGATTACTTCCGAAGCAAATGTTTTTTCCTTGGTCCTAACTCTCCAGTATGACATCCATCAAAAGGACCAGGAACAAACTGGTTGTAAAAGCAACTTCCAGGAATTTCTCTGATGATCACTTTTCATAGCAGTTGGAGTTTGAGCAATCTGTCTATTTCCACCACCCCCAGTTTTCAAAGGCTAGAAAAGTTGCCTCTGTGGCAGAGCTCCTGTTCTCTCTAAGTATATTCACTCTATAAAATCTTTATTTTCTCTGTTTTTAGGGTTAGTGATAATGGCTGGTTCTCTTAAACTAAGGGTGTCCCCCTTCCCCAAGCAAAGTAAATATAGAACTAAAACAAGTAAGCCAATTCCAATCTGAAGTTTTACCTTGTTTATAAGAATTGCACGATGCAGTAAATCCTTATTATATTTACAAAATGAAATGAAAATTTCAGAAGCTGTTAAAAAGTCCCATGATCCTTAATGAGCATCAGGCTGTGATGCTTTCTTTCCCTTTCCTTGCTCAGTGGGAGATCCCTGTCAGATGCCCTGTTTGGTGCCCATGTAAAGACACCCCAACATCTCAGCAATACTTCCTCATTGCCCTTTAGAAGTTACTTCTGAGAATGTACCATCTCTAGAAATACATTCCAGGGGAAACTCCCACCAGACCTCTGGATAATGACAATAGTGTTTAGACACTACCCATCCCATCAGTATGTTAGTAAAAGTGATCAAACTGAGCAGAAATTCTTCAGCTTTTTAGGGTGTGTGGAGACACAGGATTTGGATTCAAGCTCACAAAGTCTAGGCACAGCATCCATTAAGGGAAGAGTTTATTCAGACAGTAGCTTTTGGGTCAAGTCTGCTCTCTTTTTAAGAAAGAGTTCTAGAAGATTTCACTTCTTTGTGTAAATGTAAGGGAAGTTACCAGTAATGAGAGACTCATCTGCCATAGAGCTGCCTTCAATGACTTTTCCATCCACTGGGAATTTTCCACCAGGAACAACCTTTACAATATCACCCCTCTGAACCAGTTCAACAGCTACCTGCTCCTCCCTGTGAAAGACACAAGTAGAACAGACAGATTATTTACACCATCCAAAAGAATAATAATGTTTTCACAATAACTGCATCAAACCTAGTCTGTGCACCCAGGCAGGCCAAAGGGGTTTTTATTCATAAATATATACCTGATGATAGAGTGGTCAGGTCCAAGAGTCACCACAGTGGCTTCTGTGGCTTGAAGAGATATAAGTTTAGCAAGAGCTTCTGAGGTCTTACTCTAAGAAAGAGAGATGAATGTTTAAGATATATTGGGATATATAAATGCTGATGTGTCCTTAACACAATTAACTCTAAATGACCTTGTATAATATAGGCTACCTCAGAAACATCTAACTCAAAATTTCTCTGAATAGTTTTACCCTACTCTCAGCATAAGTACCCAATAACTAATGTGAAGATGCGTTACCTTTGCTATGTGTTCCAGCCATCTCCCAAGGGCAATGAACACGAACAGCATCGGAGGAGTGTCAAAGAAAGTGACAGGGCTTTTCTCTGCCTTTTCAATTATTGCCACCATCAGGATCACACACGAATACACGTAAGCGATCGTTGTGGCCAGTACGATGAGCACATCCATATTGGCCGTCCTGTGCTTCAGTGATTTGTAAGCTTGTACATAAAAATACCATCCACCAAGAAACTGTTGGTGTAAGCAGGGACAGGCTTGTATTAAGATCACAGCAGTGAAAGCAGAGAGCACATAATACTGCCCACAGCAGAATTATAAACATGTAGCAGAAAAGGAAAGGCCTTTGCTATCCCATGTAAATTTTATATAGACGTAACTTCAGTGGAGTGGTCTACCAGGAGGCTGACTCCACTGTCATCCTCTCATTTGCTCTTTCTTGTTCTCTAAACAACTCTGCCAGCTAAGTATCATTCTTTTTGAAGGGCTTTACCTATAGCTATCTAATTCGTCTGCAGCTGATTAGGTATTTCTTCATTTTAACACTACCTTTCCCCCTTAGAAAACTATCTGATGCAATTTTAGGAGGAGTAAGTGCTGTGGACAATTAAAGAATGGGTAACTTGCAGAAAAGTGCCACTTCATTCTGCATAGGTGGCACAGGCAGGAGGGCAGGCCTGATCCACTAATCCAGTCTCCTGTCTTTATCACATCAGATTACATAAATGGGAGATGAATAGAAAGCAAACCCCTAGGAAGTACTGTGGACATACCTGAACAAAAGTGCACAGGACAAAGAAGAGAAGATTTAAAATAGATAATCCAGGAATTATGTTTTTCTCCAGCACCATAGAGCCATGGTGCCCACCGTCGGGTATTAGCATATAAATCATCAGGATTAAGACAGGGATACCAAACAGAAGGCTGCACAAGAAGGATTTCCTCCACCTGAAAAGCAGAAGCTGTAAATCCCTGCTGCTTGTACACCCTGCAGTGCCCAGGCCAAACAGTGTCCTTGCAGTGCAGAGCCTGGGGTGTTAGTACTGTACAGCTTTAGGTTATTTGGGAAAGATCCAGCACTCCGGGACAGTTTCAGTGTCTCGTGTATAGATTTCTATCAGTTAAAAACTGAAAATAAGGAAAGTAATAAAAGTATTTGAACCAAATGGAAAATTGTAAAATTAAATATGCTTTAAACAAAGATCACAGAATCACAGAATGTCAGGGATTGGAAGGGACCTCAAAAGATCATCTAGTCCAATCCCCCTGCCGGAGCAGGAACACCTAGATGAGGTTACACAGGAAGGCGTCCAGGCGGGTTTTGAATATCTCCAGAGAGGGAGACTCCACAACCCCACTGGGCAGCCTGTTCCAGTGTCCTGTTACCCTCACTGAGAAGAAGTTTCTTTTCATATTTAAGTGGAATCTCCTGTGTTCCAGTTTGTACCCATTACCCAAGATAGCTAAATTAATTGGAAAAAGGGTGGTGGGGAGGTGAGTTGCAAGAGATAATCTATACACATTCATTAATAAGAGAGAAAGATAAATACTTACTGCTGTATTTCCTTTTTATGATCCAGGTTATGTGCATTTGGAGCTCTTCTAGCCACAGAAGCATGAAAGCCAATTTCCTTTTTATTGAAAGGGGATGGAAGATGTGTTAGTTTTGATTAAACTAACCATATTACTTACATTTAAATGACACTACTTTTAGAAGAAATGTCAGAAAAGGACACTGTTCTATATTTTAAAAATGCCAGCTTCTTATTTATTTTTAGATCCTGCCAACATGAAAAGATATTTCAGACAGTACTCAAAATGTACTCCGAAGGATTTCTGCTACCTAAACACGGACACAGTGTATAGATGCAGTAAGTGTCTCAGATTTCCTAGGCATAGAAATCTCCCACTGGCAGCTGGATTCCTGCTGCCCTCCTCCTCAAAGGAAATTTATTCCAGTGGATATGAAAGGGCATAAGTATGAGAGATGGGAAATACCACAAAGGAAGGTAAAAAGGTACAAGTTACTGGGCTACTCAACCTTTTGAGCATCTCCTTAATGCTACAGTTATGTAGATACACCTAAAGCTGGAAATCGAAGTGGCTAGAATCAGTTTAAACCAGTAAAGTAACAAACTGCAGGGCAAAGCATCCAAAAACTAAATACAGCAAAAAGCCAGTTTTGACTGACACTCCAGTGAGCTACTGCAGTAGCTTCTCTTCTGTTCTGATGGGGCAGAGAAGGAAAAAATTTTGTCCCTATGTGGGCCATGATAACAGCAGATTTTATGATCAATGTGGTTACTGGAAAGCCAGGATTGTTTTCCTTTAGTTGCTGTATCGTAAGCTCTTCTGGTTTAAAAAGTTCTCTGAAATCATGTGGGAATACAGGCCAGTGTATACAGAGATGTGTAATACTTGTGGTATAAGATGTTGCAAAATGTCTTTTACAGCCTCTTCCACTGGCAAGAGAAAGTAGTATTTTTACTACTTGCCATCACTGGAAATCAGAGACACATGATTCTACACATAGAACTGTAAAGAATGAATATATGACATTTCTACCAAATAAGATAGAAAAGGTTTCTTTTTGTAGTTTTTAGGGTGTGTTCCCAGAGTAACAACCTGAGAGACTATGTGCTACTGCGGAGCACAGCAGCTTCACCACAAGATCATAAATACATGTGGCAATAACTATGTCATATGCAAAAGTCAGTAAAATCTCTCAAATATCCTTTTTAACTTTACCTTATAAGTGTTCCTACAGAAAAATATTCTAAAGTTTACCTCAATTATTTTTATAATATCTCGAGGTCCAGTAATTTCGGGATCAAACTGGATGTGAGCTTTGCAAGTGGCAAGAGCAACTGAGGCATAGAATATGCCATTTGTTCTCATGAGTTTGGATTCAATGTTGTGAACACAAGAAGCACAAGTCATCCCTGTAATCTAAAGAAAAGACAAATTTAGGTACAGTTAGCAGTCCCCCCCAGTCACCCTATGTTTGGGGATGAATTTGAAACAAGGCTTCCACGTGTCACAAAGGTACTAATGAATATTTGAGTCCTGCTGGTGCTGACCTTAGGCCTCAGCAGGAAGATTTTATAGAGCTGTCTCACATGAAGCAAAGCTGAGAATGTAACTATCCACTTTTATTATAAAATTCTGCAACCAGCAGTTATAGTCACAGCTACGTATTTGTAAAGCAGCACTTGTATATTGTGTTAACTGTACTAGTAGAGCTAATATAGACCTATTAGCAGCTATATTAACATTGTCAAAGTCAAACTCTGTGAGTGTAACTTCTTGCTTACTCAAATTTTCCTGTGGCTTCAATAAGGCATGCCTTCTGTTCTATCAGCACAGCTGCAGGCTGTTGTTATCTGTCTTGTAGTAGGTATATGCCAGAGAACAAAACTAGACTTTTCAAGAATCTGTCCTTCACATAAACAATTTACTAATTTGACCCAAAGTTCTCAGACCTCTATACAAAGCCCCAGGCATTATCAACACGTATGTGGTGATACATTCTCAGTTGCTCAGAGTCTCTACTGTTGACTGAAGTGCCTGCATGGAAAAGTTCTGGTTTATTTCTCCTGGCTAGGAAAAGTTTATTCTGTATATACAACTTATCACTTTTTATTTCAGTGCCTTTGGACAGGTACTTCTAAGACAAATTGATTTTGTCTTTTCAGCAACTGGGAAAAAACCCCCCACATCACCAGCCAGAACTAACCTGCTGAAGCCACAATTCCTTCAACAAAGGCATTTGCAAGAAAACGATTCTTCTAGACCTGACTTTTCCAAAACCAACAAACAACTTCAAATATGTATGACTTACAAGAAGCTCCACATTTCCTTCTGTTTCCGCATGGTCTTCTAAGATGGTAGCTTCAAAACCCAAATTCTGGATCAGCTGTGCTATTTCAAGAGGCTGTATGAATTCTGGCTTGTATTTTATCTCTGCTTTACCTGCCATCAGTGCTACCAACACTGAAACAATTCCTGCAGTGGCAATAACAAAAAATATTAGATAATGTAGCTCCTTTGAGGGGAAGAAAAATAAAATATTAAAAGTGATTGCCAATGTGGGCTGTAACAACTCAGAAATGTTATAAGCCTAATGATTTCTCTCTGCCTCCTTCTAGTGTTGTTCCCTAGTCACAACAGCAAAGCTTTTACTGAGATCCAGCCACACTGAGGTTCCCTTTAGCAATGAGAGGAACCGCAAGAGTTACACAGGGAAGGAGGTGAGTTTCACTATGATCTAAGGAGAGAAAAAGGATGTTCAGAAGCAATCTACACTTGTTGCTGCAAGCTCTACCTTGGACTCTCTAAGTATGGAAAGTCCTAAACAAACCTCACAGCACAATGCTAGGCCTTTTTCTTTCCTTGTTTTTCCCTTTGGTTTTGTTTTTTTCTTCTTTTTAAAAATAAATAAAACCACAGAAATCTACAATTAGAACTGAAAAGTAAAACAAAAATCAGAGGCAAAAAAATTGTTCTGAAGTGCTAATGGGGTTTGTATTTTTAAATCAAGGCAGTGAGACCATCACTGGGAGACAGAGGGTGCAGGAATCAATAAAGAACACCCTCCAAAGGCATGCCTACACAAATTAAATGAGACACTGTTGAGGCTCTTCTGTTCATCTTCTACATGACCCGATGAAAGGCAGCTCCAGCCTGCAGACTTCTAATCTGTAAGCTTTTCTGTGCCTAAGCTAATACAATTACACAGGCACTGGAGCCACACATTTGTTTGTACCTGCTTGTGCAAATATACCCTGAAAGGTAAGTTTCACATCACAAACGTGTTGGAATTCTCAACAGCTCTGGAAGAGACGGATTGCTCTGTAAAACCACAAGGCCCTGCAAACTAAATGAGAACCACTTCTCTATTCTTGTCTTGAGCCTTATTTGAAATTTTGATCACATGACAACAACTTGCTGTTACAATACCAACATATCCGCTGGATTTGCCAACCAGTAGGATAGTTAAACAGCGATGTAATTACATTAGCACTAAGAAAGAGCATTAAGTCTATTTAACCTCTGGATGTTGTACCACAGCCTCTTTCATTAACCTCACAGAATACCTTTCCCATCTCATAGTCCCTTAGAGACTCATTATAGGAATCTTAAACTTATTACCATCTTGTTTCTGCAAATTTCTTTCAATGGTAGACACACACGAGGCACAGGTCATGCCCGTGATTTGTAAAAAACACTTTTCAGCTGTCGCTTCACTGGGCTGGTTTGGCCCATCAAGGTGAGAACTGTCTGGAAGAGCATCTGAGGCACAATCTTGGTGAGAAGGCTCTGGAGCTCGAGGTTGCATGGCAGCATTGCTGGCATCAGGCTGGCGCTTACGTTCTCCAGCGGCGGTATCTTGAACAAATGCACAATAAACTGAGCAAACACTATTTACAGTGTGATGGGATGACGTAAAACTACAAGCAGGTCACATTTATCAATCATGCAAAGCCTCTTAGTTGTTTGAAAGGTGACATGGTAATCTTGGTCTCTTCAGGGCAATAATCTAGATGGTTACTATGCGTATAACAACATACACTCACCAGTACCACTTGTGTGACTGTTTAACTCTACAGAACTGGTTTCCCACTTTCAGATGGCAAATGACTCCCTCCAATTTCAATGCCTAGACCTGACAGCTACCTCCACTCAATAAAGATATATTGGTATCTAGAGGGTCCTTATCCAGCACAGGGAATACAGTCCAGTCATATCCATTCTGTCATTGTCATCTCTGCAGGACTCACAGCACTTTGTCTAAAACAAGGAAAAGGATAAGTTTCTCAACAGGTTTCTCTTTAAGGCACAATATTTACACTGCAAGTACTCAAAATGAGTAGTGGAAGGATTCGCAGCACCCAGAAGACCTCCACATGTACAGGCCTGTTGTAACAATTTTTGTTCTTTAGCAGATACTGAACAGGCACCCAACAGCTCTAGCTGCATTAATAAACTGCCTCCCTTGGGCAAAACTTTGTGTAAAAGAGCAAAAGTTACTTCTGAACCTGTTAAACACAGGAGATCCCCTTCTCTTCCACAGATGGATCAGGAGGTTTCCCACCAACAAATTATAAACTAAATAAATTATAATTAAACACCATATAGGAGCTCCTCCTCATCTGCAGCAGTTCCACAGATTCAGAGGGATCGGACCCATCAGAAAAGCTAATAGGATGTGGTCTATTGCAATCAAACTAATTCATTCCAGGTAAACTACACCAGTATCTCAAAGCAAATCTGTTGAGTTGGAGCAGACAAATATTGCTGCATTTTAAATTTGCTAGCAAGGAGACTGTGCACCACAGCAACTTCTTATACATTGGGCACACATATAAAACCTACAAATTGTGACACAGCTGACATGTAAAAGACCAAAGAGTACCTGCATCTAATAGAATCATTAAGGTTGGAAAAGACCTCTAAGATCATCAAGTCCAGCTGTCAACCCGACACTACCATGACCAATAAACCATGTTCCAAAGTGCCATGTCTATGGAGATCTTGCCAGTTACCTCACTTAAAGTAAGGCTTAGTAAAGTAGGCCTAGTAAAAATACTCAAGAAATAAAGGTCAAAGGATTAGGACACTAAAAAGCTATTTTAGCTAGGTAAAAAGTGGTTTTAAATGAAAGAGATTTCATGAAGTTTGTGGGTTTTAGTATTTTGGAATATAAATGAAAACATTTGGTTTGACAGCTCTACTCACAGCAGCCTGTGGACATAGGAGGAAATCTACTTCAGTGGGTAAGGGATCAGCTATTTGAAAGACCTTGTACCAACTTCCAAACCTTTTAGCTTCATAATGTAACTCAACCCTTCCACTCACTAGTGCAGTTACTAAGGGCTAAAATAAGGTGTTTCTCAGCTGAAATCTCTCTCCCTTGATGGGTGAGGTCAGATCAGGCAAGTCCCTTAGAAAAGACAATGACAATGTGATGTTTTAAGAGTTTCTCTCCAGAAGAGAGTCTCAACGCAGTTGTCACATGGCCCAGCTTGGCACACTACCAACAGAAGAAAAAAAGGCTGTTACCTGTCAGCACAGAAGCATCAAACCCCATGTCCCCTATGGCAGCTCTTAACTCTTCTCCATTAGTAACAGCTGGATCATAATGTATGGTCCCAGTTCTGCCAGCTAGAGAAACTGCTATATGTTGCACTCCTTGTCTCTGTGATATAGTTCCTTCTATGGACTGCACACAAGAATTGCAGGTCATGCCATCAATCCTAATAACAGCTGTGCATGTCACGCCTTGCAGCGTCTCCCTGAAGAAATCGTGTGGCAAAGCAGGTGATGGAGATTCTCCTTTATTTGCTTCTGAACCACCAAGGAGGTATACCTTAAAGTTTCCAGGTGGAAGGGATTCAATAGCTTGCTGCAAAGCTGACAGGGTAATTAAATTCGGGCTATACTGTACCACAGCATGTTTATTCTCCAAAGACACTTTAATACTTTGTATGCCGGGAAGATCTGATATATTTCCTTCAATGTTTCTGACACAGGACTTGCAGTGCATGCCTTCTATCCATACAACCACCGTAGCTGTGCTGCTCATCTTGGCGACCTGTGGGTCCACCCCATCGCTCTCCAGACTTGCTGGTGTCTCCTTGGGGTCTGCATTCTGCAAACGCTCGAGATCAAGGACACCCAGCTTCAAAGGGGCTGATTTACTTTTAATGGTGCAGTCGTACCCCAGGTTACCAATGTGCCTCTTCAGGTCATCAGGCTGAATGATGTAAGGGTAGTAGGCAATAATTGCTTCCTGGTTACCAAGTGACACCTTGATTTTTGCCACACCATGAAGCTTCCTAATATTTCCTTCAATGTTGGTGACACAGGACTGGCACGTCATGCCTTCTACCCGAAGCTTAACTACTGCTTCTCTCAAGCACGACAAATTGACAGGCGTTGTTGTCAATCTCTCTTCTGCTATGTTGGCGTCAAAGCCCATATCCTGAATTTCCTGGCAAATCTGTTCAGGACTTATTTCTGACTGCAGATACTTTATTACAGCAGTGTTCTGTTCAAGGGAGACTTTAATACTCACAACACCCTTCACCTTGGAAATTCGGCCTTCTATGGACTGCACACATGACTGGCAAGTCATTCCCACAATGTTGACTGCCACGGTGTGTTCCTGGGAAGATGGAGGGGGCATGGTTTCAAAGCTCTCCTCATAGCCCATGTTGTCAAAAGCAAAACTGTGCTTCATTGCAGGTTCCAGCTCACAGCCAGGAGGAGAATCCTTGTTGGACAAAGCCTAAGGAGCAAGAGGAAAAATAAAAATAAAATGCATGTATCTTTAGCCCTGTAAAGACAGCAATATTCTGCATGTGCTCTCAAGCACATACTAGAAGTGCTCTCAAGCCAGTCTATATCGCTGAAATGCTTTGAAACTTTAACTTACACTTTGAATATATTACCAGTGAGCTATGACCACGATGATAAATCAGGCTTCTGACACTTCTCTTGAGCAGCAATTTAAAAAATATTCACCAGGGATATAAATGCAAAATTGTCTCAATATTCCCACCCCAGTCCAATAATTTAAAACTTGAGCTCTCTGCAGCAATGGGTTACTTTCACCATGCAGCCCAAGCCCTGCTCTTCAGAGCACACTGGCACTAAGGGTCACAGCAGAGAGTGCACTGAATGAATCTCCACAAATGTCAGAAGTTGGCTCAGTTTGGCCAACCTGCTACTGCTCAGCAGGAGTTCAAACCAAACCAAAACAAAAAGCCCTCAGAAAACAGAATGAAGAATTTCCCAGGAGCTTGAAACAAGCTGGCACAGGGAGGACCAGTTGCATGATATCTGAAGAGCTATATACATGCACAAAAAGGCCTGGGGTGTCTGCATATATACAGAATAATAAAATCATAGAATCATAGAATGGTTTGGGTTGGAACAGACCTTAAAGCTCATCTAGTTCTAATGGGACACCTGCAACTAAATCAGGTTGCTCAAAGCCCCATCCTATCTATTGAACACATCCAGTGATGGAGCATAGATCTTCTAAGTTAAAATCTGTACCTGACCAAGATTTTAAAAGACACAAAACTATAAGTAGATACTTCCACTATGGTTTAACTTCACCTACCTCCTTGTGAGGCACCTAAGACCACATGTTGAACTACAAGAACTCAATGGTTTAATCCAACACCAATTTTCAGGATGTAATGGCCAGCATTGAAATAGATTGGCCAGAAGTGGGCTATCTCTTAGGTCATGGGCTCTGCAGTGCTGAGACTCCACAGTTTAATGCACTCAATTCAATTGAAAATTAAATAATAGTAATAATAATATTTTTTTAAATAGTGAAAAAGGCAATGCTTCTCACAGAACAAGTAATCAGAGCACAGACTCTCTTGCCAAAGGAAATTGCTGGAGCCAAGTGATGAGGAAGATTAAGAAGGGGAGGGACAAGTCACAGATTGTCAGATTTCATGTAAAGAATATCAAAATTTGTGTCTGTGACTTAAGGCAGACTTTAACTACTAAAGATCTAGATGCAAGCTACTACAACAAAGCCATTCTCTTGCCTGTAAAGCCATGGGCTTTCCAGCACTCAATAAAGCCTGTGATACTGGAGATTAATTCAGGGAGGGGCTGGAGAAGGGACCACTGGATCAGGCTCAGTACTACAAATCTTGTTCCTAACACCAACAAGAAAACTCCCTCCATGGTATCACAGTGCGGATGAGAAACATTTAGGCTGCTTATTAACACAAGACTGCATTCAGTTCATTTCATGCAGTATTCAAAATTCATTAACTTGATTTCATTTCATGCTTAGACAGCTTGGGAATAATGAGGTCTCGGGTCACAACCAAAACGGCAAAAATTTAACACGAGAAATTTTCTTTCAGCCTTCTCCATACTGTATTTATTAGAACAGGAGGAGGAATGAGCAACTTCAACTCTTCAGCATTACAGTGCAGCCCCTCACTACCCCAACCACGAGCTCTCTCCCTGTGCCCCCTCCCTCTCTGCTTGGCCTCAAGGCTATGCTCTGGGGATGCTGGGGAAGAAAAATCATGGGAATATTTTAGCCCTGATATCCCCTTTCACCCCCAGCCCCCTCCCACAGCCCTGGCAGCACCCGGGGCACATACCCCTCTCCTTGCACGTCCCTTCCCAGAAGTTACTGAAATCCCCAATGTACATGGAAATGCGCAGCCAGCCCCTCCTTTCAAAGCAAAACATAAACAGTTAATTGGACCTCCCTGCAAGGGTGGTTCTCTGTTTAAGCACACACAAAGACAATTACATGCTTATTTCCTCTTATTTGTGCCTTCCCACAGTTTAGTAACAACAAGGCCTTGTAAGTGGAAAAGAATCCCATCTGAAAATGAAAAGTCTCTCACTCACCACATTTCAAATGCTGCTTAAACTCAAACTTGCATTTATTTTAATGTCTACCTCAAGGACTGTTACTTGACTACTGTCCCTCATCTCCTCTTCCCTACCCGCTGTCCCCAGCCCCCCCAAGGACACTTTGCTCAGAGTGGCCAACTCTTCTTATCACAAACATCCAGTAAAGTGAAAATTCAAGTGTGAGTTACAGGAGCTCACCCTGTACGTTTACTTTGGCTCCTACAACAAAGGCATTTGCCTTCTGCATCCTTTGGCAAAACAGAGCATGAGAGATGGGCAAGACAAACACCCTTTGCTCTCCTGCTCCTCTTCACTGTGCTTCTGGCAGCAACTTGCAGATGAGACCCAGAAACCACCACAGGCCTTATGTCCTCCACTGCATTCCCTCCACCCCCATGCTCACCAACCATCTCAGTTTTCCTAGGTACCCAGTGATATAAAAGCAATTCAAATTAAATGAATAAAAAGATTAAAGGGTATTTCTCATCCTATAGCCTTTTGAAAAACATAAAAGCAAGGATTGATTCTACTATTTCAATGCATTTTAAGCCACAGAAGCATCAAAACTTCACCGTCACTTTAGGTTTTGGATAAAAAGCCATCCAAACCCTCAGAAGAATTGGCAAAAATATTTTGTTTGTTACTTGACAAAACCAGATGTTTATGCTCTGTAGGAGACAAATTCTTGCATGCAAATTTTTAAATGACAAGGAAAAAAATGAAGAGGGGACATGGACATAAAAAATAAAATGTTTATTTCCCATTAAAAAAAGAAACAAAACAAAGCAAAAAAACCCACTCAAAACCACACCAGAAATACCAAATCATTGAAGAGTCTCCCCTCAAAACCCAGAAATGTGCACAAGTTCAAATATAGTATTTCCAGAGCCTTTAGTACTGTTTAACAACTTCAAGAAAAAAAAAAAGGGGGGGACACAAATAATCTATGTGTGTATTAGCAAGAAGGGGTATTTCAACACTGGATCAGAGGAAAACAGCAGGTTCATGCCAGGACACAAAGATGAGGCATGCAGAAGTGTGCCTGTGGTTTTCCTCAGGCACAAGCTAAGTCTCAGAAGAAAGTTTCCTGATACCAGCTAACACCCATACATAAACTAGCATCTCTGAGGCTGTTGTAGTAATGCAGAGACACCATCTGCAAGAGGAAGCAATCACCAACAAAATGCCAGAAAAGCTGCCTGGGATTCCAAGGCATTGCCCCTCCTGCCCAGAGATAAATCCCAATGAAATACTGAAAATGCATCTGGTTCTACATCCATACAGGAGTGTGAAAGAACTGACTGCAGTTACTGTTTTCTCTCTCACACCACAGGAGTGCAGGTGTACAGCAAATCTGTTTGCTTCACCATCTCACACATATTTTCACAGTGACTACGTAAAAAATATGTCAATAATGAAAACATGAAATTATGACAATTCTTTCCCTCCCCTGTTCTGCATGTAGAAGTTTCAACTTAAAATGCACAGCAGAGGGAGGCTCTAGTCCAAAAGTTAAGAATCCCTACAGAAAGCAGGGTTATGAAGCTCATTTAAACAATATAGGAAAAAAACCTCCAACAAAACAAGAAGAAGAAAATTAAGAAGAAAGCCATTGGCACAGAAGTAGCAGTAGCTGGAGAGAGCCTTGAAGGAAATGCGAGCTGGATGGAAAACATTTTCATCTACAGGAGATGGCTCTGAACCAGACTCAAGATGAGTAGCAACTGAAATTGTTGATGTGCATGAGTGTGGCATCTGAAGCCCAGCTCCCAGTAGGAGGATTTTAGAGAAATTCACCAGCATGAAAAACAACCCTTGATGTCCCAAAAAGGAGCTGGAGCACTCATGCCTGTGCTGGGGCAAAGCAGGGCTTGGGACCAGCAGGAAGAGGCAGAGTCTCCTGTTCCCCATCCTGACTGCATCCTGCCACTGGAAGGAGATCATCCAACAGGAATATGCCCTGGGGCTGGACTAACCTTTTGGGAAAGTGTGGAGGTGGAGCAGGACAGGGAGACACTCTGGATTGGGAGCACCAAGTCTTTGGTTCCAGCTTGGCATGCAGCTGTTGGTGTTACAGCATCCACAGCTCAGGTCTAGCGTGAAAGGTTGTCATTGTCCATAGTCTGTGCAGCTCGTGGGGCACTGACCCATCAAGGGCTGCCCTCAGAGACATACCATCAGGCTGACCCACTGTCCCCCAAAATGGGCTATTACTTTTGGGTACCCTCATTCAGAAGTGCAAAGGCTGAGAGTTTAACACAGCAGTGAGGCAATACAGAATAAATGTGAGAAAAACAACTGAACTGAGAAAAAAACCCAAAGAAGAAGAAACTTCAGCACTGAGTGAGACCCTCATATATGCCCACATGGCAACCAATGTCCTGACAACAGATGCAACCCCATGGCTGTGAACTCAACTCAAGGTTTTTGTTCTCCTTGGCTTCATGCCCAAGCCACCAGCCACCCCTGGCTGGGTCCTCATGTTGCCTCCACCCTTGTGCTCTATAGTCACCTCATGGAGTGGCTTGCCACCAGGAGAGTCAACCCTTTCTCGCTCACTTCTTCCGAAGAGATGCAGCCACCTCCAAAACGCCAGTGTAACATTCTTGGCCTCTGCAGCATGAGTCTGAGGCCATGCTGGGTGCACCCCGCAGCTCCTCAAGCATCACCCACATCAAGATCCTGCATGGCCGCTGCTCCTCTCTGGTGCTCCAGCAAGGCTCTCTCCCTGTGCTGGTTCTGCTCTCCCACCCTCTTTCACCTGTCCTGCAGGGATGCCAATTTTCACATCCTGAAATTCAAGCACCAGACTCCTCACAGGGGTGCCAGGCCTGACAGGGCGAGGCCCATTCGGCGCCTTCCCCTTGGCCTCTCCCCATCTGTTCATCCAAGAATGCTCGATTTCACTGAACCTCTCACCCAGAGCTTTTGACCTGCTTTTCTCCCTTGTACCTCTACAAGCTAAAACCAGGCATGGCCCTCTTGCCTTCAGCTTGTTCAACAACTGCTGAAGAACTATCTGTGTCACTGGTTTGCCTTTCCTGCTTCATTCTTTCACAACCATCTGAGTCATGGCTTTGGATTCAGGCAGGTAGTAACACACTACTGAAAAGCCACATACTATTTAATTAAATGCTTCAGATGCTTTCCCAGTTTGTTACAGGCAGCCAGTAGACAACAAAATGAGGACAGAACAGCCTCAGGAATATCAAAGGTCCTGAGTATTCAATTTCATGCCTACAACAGCAGCACCTTTGAGTGGGCAGAAATTCAACCCTCATCTTCCTTAACGAATTTCAGTGCAACTTGTCCATTCATCTTCTTAGGACATATTTTTCAAACAGCTCCTGAGTCTTAAATGAAGGAAAACCCATCCTCTCCACATGGATGTCAAGTTTCAAAGAAAAGATTACTTTAAAACAGCCTTCATGGTGCTTCTGTTTTCAAAATACTAAGTTGGTTGCCCTAATGCTTCTGCTAAGGGACTGCTATTCCCCATCTGGCAACAGGTTTCTCCAACAGTACAGACAACGGGGTAAGATTTAGGCAGTTGCAGCTAGTCCTGCTGAAATGATACCTACATACACCATAGTTAACAAAACTTAGAGACCTTAACAAGTACTTTTAAATTTAAGGGAGCTGTATAAACCACACTTGGTTTAGTGGGAAAGTGGAAAGCTTTGTTGTAAATAGATTGTTTCTAACTTAGAATTAAAACAAATCAAAACACTTTGTGATATTCTTCATGGCTACAGTACAACCAATGCATATATCCCACTGAATTGAATACAGAAAAGACATAATTTGGTAGAAAAAAAGTAATTTATATCATGATTGTTTTCTGGAAATCACCTATAATATAATAAGTAACTCAAGGCAGAAAAAGCCTTCAGGTATATTTGGTCTGTCCTAGCTGTTATTTCATTCCAGCCTGTCACTAATTATTTAAACCATTCTAAGCATACACAGTTTCAAGGGACACAAAATTTGTTACGAGAGTTACTTTTCCTTCAGTGTTCACAATGTTCACTGATCCAAAGTGCATTACTGTAATTTATACACCTTTTAAACAGCAAAAACTCTTTTTAAAATAATAAACCTTATTGTGTTATCAGCATTGACCTTTCTAAGCCTCTTCTCCACAACAGGTGATCTCAAAAAATACTGTAGTTATATACAACACTGAATTTAAAAAATGTATCATCAAGAACTTTCACCACCATTCACTTACGAATAAACTACTTACCTACAGTTAGGACCTTTTAATGTTCCTGCAATTTCTATTATTTCAGAGAACAACCTGGCATGAGCTGCTGTCAAACTACTCAAGCAACTGCAGTTCACAAGGAGAAATATTAATACACTTCCTTACTAAGAATCACCGCTCTATATTATTAGAGGTGGAGCTGAAAAAATGCTCATTAGTTACCACAGCATAAGTCATCATTAACATCTGTTTTCAAAGATTACTTTAGAGGATCTCCAGAGGACTTTGCATTTGTGTACTGCTTGTTATGGGGCAGGCATCCACGCTGGGGAGTGAGACAATTTACACAAAGAAAATTTAAACTCCTTTAATATACCAGCCACATCCAACATGTTTTGTTTTAAATTCTCCAGTTCAGAAGCACCTCTTCCCCTCAACACACACACACCAGCTCACTGACCTGTCTTTCAACTGTATTGACTTCTTGCATTCCCATGGAGTAACTCTGCAAAAGTTTCTCTTCTTTCTGCAGGTTACTGCTTGCTTTCACCAGAGATCCTGACTTGGACTTTTCACCAATAATCAGTAGTTCAGGCACATCGTGAGCTGCCTGCTGCTTACGAACAGACACCAGGGTTATGTTTTTGTTGTTTAAAGTAGCTAAGCAGGACAGTTCCCTTTCCATTTTATTGTCCAGTTTTCTCTCCATTGTCTTTCTGGGCTTTAAATATCGCAACGCCAAAGAAAAGCTTTTCCAGAGTGGTTATTCGGCGTCTCATCAGCCACGCTTCTTTCAGTTACATTTACAACGGCTCGAAGAGTTGTGCCCGTCTAATCAGAATGCTCATTAGGCACTCATCACGAAATCCCAGATGTAATCTGGGATTCCTGCGTACACTGCTCGCTGCACTCAGCTACCTGCCCTTCCTGCCAGCTAGAAATGCTTCCCACCTACTGGCATCCCTTGCGCTCGCCGAGCCGCGCTCAGCGCTGCTAATCTCTGCACACGGCGTTGCAGCACGCTCCGCCAAGGCTGCCTTTCACAAGCTACTCAAACATGACCTGTGTGCAGCAAGCCAGTCCATCATTAACCCGGCCAGCCAGGCACCAGCTCCTCATGGCCACCTGCACCACCACAGCTCCTACAAAGGGCAGTGCTCTTCCATTTCCTGCTCCTGTGAAATTACTGGGGATCTCTTGGGTAAAATGCGGTCCCTTCTAACATTGAAATTGTACCTATGATGATATGATTAGATAAGATTCCTAGACTGAAGGTCTTTCACTCATTTAGGGCGTGAGAACATTCATTCTTTGTTTCAAGCAGGAAGAAAAGCCCCAGTGAGCAGAGTATTAATACTTTTTAAAATATGCCTCATTACCACCAGCAAACTTTACTAAAAAAAACCCCACGAAACCAAAAAAAACAAACAAACAAAACCCACCCAAAATTAAACCAGCAATTAGTGCCAGAAAGTAAAGAAAAAAAAAAGAAGAAGATATTTCCTTTGGCAAACTCAGTTCTACTTAAATCCTCTGGGCAACATGCAGGAACATCTAATTTAGACAGCCGTACGCATGAAAGGTACCACCACCAGAAGTGCCTCGAGCCAAGCCTAAATAGATTTCTCTGGGATTGCCCACGTCAAATTCACAACACTGCTGACTTGGTCAATGAGATCTCTAGTTCCCTAAGCCCACAGCAGTGCAATCCACTTCTGAAGACACCCCTGAACAGGGACACCTGAAGAATGGCCACACAGGGAATTTATATAATATAGCTAATATTATTCACACCCTCCCTGTCTATGCAGTGACCTTGCCGCACAGGCAAGCCTTAAAATAGTTGTATTACATTTAATAAGAATCTCTCAGACTTGTTGGAAAAAATCGCTAAATTTACTCATATGCAGAGGTTAGTACATAGGGTCAAAATCTCAGCATGTCTCTGTCATGTCATGAAAACCTGAGGGAATAGATGACAGATACTCCACATTTCTGTCAGGACAAATTCAGATTCTTTTTTACTTCCAAAAGCAGAGGTACATCCCTCAAACCCCTGACACAAATGCAGTGGTCCAGAAAGCCACCATGCAGGACACGAGCATCCTGGCTTGTCTTCCTGTCATAACTTCCCCACAAAGATGAATCCTCTGCTCTGCTAACACCATCCAGTTCTTGATTCCACTTCAGAGTTAATAATTAGCTTTGGAAAAAGAATTTGCCAATGAAGCAAAACTCAAAATACCATTATAACACTATTTTGTATCATTGCCTTAATACAAAAGATCGGTGATAATACTAAACTTAAAAAAAAAAAGGGTAATTTTGAAAATATTTTAAGAAATGGCCCCTCTAAAGAGTACTACTACATAGAGCAAAGCATCTGTGTTTGCTCTGTATTTATCAATGAAACTAATTAAAAACACACCTGAACTCAGATCAAGCACTTTTCTGAAAAAGAAAACAGTGTTAAAGGTGAAATATTGTCAGGAATTACTGAATTTAACTGGTTTTGAAACAAACAATTGAAAATTACAAGGTCTTCAAATACTAATACTACATCTACTGAAGCAGATGTATTTGTATACAGTGTATATGTATTTAAAATCTGGTTTTGATTTTCTAAAACAAAACAAATCTAATCCCACATCAAAGATATTCAGAAATTCAGCTCTGTGTCCTAATGCCAAATAACAAAAATTTCAAATTCTAGAAGGTATTAGGGAACAGAAATTCCAGTTTCTGGCCAGCTTTAAAGTATATACTTGATCCACTCATCTCAGGCAGTATCTTTGCTATTAAAAGTACCCAAACCCTACTTAGCATGTTTCTACAAGTAACTAATATTCATGAAATTATTATATGATGAAATATGCTGTAAATACAATTTGGGTTTTTTGCTGCTTCATTTCAGGTTCACCAGCAAAGCTCAACTTGGGCTGACAGAATACAGAAAGGTTTAGTAAGTATCTTCTTTCCAGTTCCCCTCACTCATCCTTTTTTTCCCCAACATCTGAACAACTCTAAAGTAAAAGAGGTTTCTAAAAGCAGCAGAGAGAAGATCTCACTTAGTGTTCCACAGTCATTTGCCTTTGGCAGAGTCCTGAATGCTGATTTGGAGGAAGAGAAGAAACACATGAGGTTGTGCTTTTGAACACATTTACAAGGTATTTACCCACATTAAAAAAAGTTATTTCGCTGGAAAAAAAGTTTGCTGTAGTTCTTCAGATGAAAGAGGCATAAGATACATTTCAGCCAGTCTAGGTGATTTAAAACATCTAATTTAGCTGCAGGCTCAAGCAACAGTCAATGAAGCCTGTGCAGCTGAGTGAGTTATGGGCACCAGCCCTTGGAGAAGAGGTTCCACTCACAAAGCAGAAATTGCTGAGCATCTTGTAAAACCAAACAATAATTTTCATTCACCTGAATACACCAGAATGTAAGCTAAGGGGTTCTGCCCCATCCCAACCCCTCCACAACTCTTTTAACATTCAGGAGACAGTTGAGGAACGGATCTGATGTGGGCACCTCAAGGGCAGCAGTGGCTGCTAGGGGACTCTGACAGAATCCTACTAGTTTTCAAGTTGTTTTCTCCATTCAGACTTAATTAATTGCCCCTGTAGAGTTCACATTAATTGTATTAGCTGTAAAGTGGGGGTGAGCATTTTAGTGAGCTGAAAGAAGAAAGGCAGTGTTGCCTGTCTCATTTGATAAAAGTACCATGACCTGGTTCAAGGCCAGATTTTGCACAGTTTAGGAGTTTATCACCAGGAAGAGTCACTCAGGTTTGGTAGTGCGAGGTTTAGATGGCAAATAGAAAAAGTACCCACTGCTTTCACAGCTCTCTGCTAGTGTCAGGCAGAGATGTTTTCATTTTCATGTTAGAAAATGCAGAGTACCCCAAGAAAATTAAATCCCTTTGACTTAAAACCCCAAAAATTTTCCTTCACATTGCCCACTACTGTAGGAGAATATGATAAACACACAATAACTAAGGTGTCTTCAGGTAAATTATGTGTCCTGGGGACATTCATCCCTGGCTTTATAGGCTATTCTGGCCTGTGCCTAATGGCTCTGGCTCCTTGCCCGAAGAAAGCATCTTAAAATGGTCTTAACAATACCTTGAAAGATGAGAATCTTGGGTTCGAGAAAAAAAATGGTGACCTAGAGGTAAGAGGGTCATGTTGCCTTAATCTGACAGACATACAAGAGGAACCGGTTCAAATACGTGCACATCATTAAAATGCAAAAAGGGATGTATTAGTATTAATATATCTCTTTGGAAATCCAGCATGCCTTTGAAAGTTAATCCTTTTCCTACTCTCCCCCTCAAATATAATTTTAAACCACTGAAATACAACCCATCCTGAGGCATATAAACAATGATTTGAGGCTAAAACCCAAGTAATTTCATATCTGTTAGTATTTTAAGGGTTTTTTAAAAATTTGTCTTCAGGATGCAGTCAGATAAATATTTTTGATTTTTTCCCCATCATAACAGAGTTAGATTGTCTTTGTTTTTTACACATATAATGCAACTGCAGCAACTGGACCTTTAAGGGAAAATCAAAACAAAACAAAATGGAAAAAAAGCGAAGTATTACAAAGCTCCTAGTAACATTACAATAACAGTGCTGGTAACTCACAGTTATCAACAAATTGTTAACAACATTGCTTGGGCAGGGAACCCATGAAACACCCAGCCCTTGTATGAAACAACTATTTCTCCTCTGTCAGTGTCCTCTTTAAGCAAAAAGAAGTAGTTAGTAAATGTATACACTTCTTCAACCAAGTCACTGCACTTGCTCAGCAGTCATAGAATGGTTTGGGTTGGAAGAGACCTTAAAGATGATCTAGTTCCAGCCCCTGTGACATGGGTAGGGACATCTCCTACTAGACCAGGTTGCTCAAAGCCCCATCCAACCTGGTCTTGAACACATCCAGTGTTGGGGCATCTACAGCCTCCCTGGGCAACCTGTTCCAGTGATTACGCACCCTCAGAGTGAAAAATTTCTTCCTAATTTCTAATCTAAATCTACACTCTTCCAGTTTAAAGCCATTACTCCTCATCCTATCACTACAAGCCTTCACAAAAAGTCCCTCCCTAGCTTTACTGTAGGCCTCTGTCTGACTGTCATTTTTCAGTCCTACTAAGCAACACGAGCCTTACATTTCCCCCATTAAGACAATTAGTTGCAGCTGGAAGTTCAGTAGAAGCTTGGTCAGATTCACAGTACATAACTTTGTCCTTGACTTCTCCAAACTAACTGACATTTATTACAGAAAATTAAAAATAAAATAAAAAAAGACCATACCTTTTTATCATCAACAAGGCAACAAAATTCCCTTTTTACCTACATTTGTTCCTAGTTTTGAGGCATGAAATCAGAAAGATAATTCTTTGGCTACAGTCCTAAGAAAACTAGCAGCCATCAGATACACAAGTGTTTCTATAGCATGAACAGTACACATATTTCTTTCAACAAACGAACAAGCAAGATCATAAATAATATTCTTTCTCACACTTTAAGAAAAAAGGAAAACGTACATAACTCTGAAATACAAGGAATCAAATTCCTACCTGCCACGAATAAAATTGCGTAAGAGTTGATGGCCTCATTTCAAATCAAATCAGCTCAGACTTTGGCTTCAGTTTTTCAGGAAGCAGAGGCAATCTTCTCTAAATATTTAAAAAAGGCTTGTTTACTCTAAACTAGCAAAACTCAACAGAGTATTTTTTTTGTAACAGGCCCCAAAACGCATACTATTTTTTTTCATTCCATGGCTTCTAGTATGAGTGTAAATTGTGTGGACTTGGTACTTTGTCTGCTTTTAGCAGTGTTGACTTCATTATGATAATTTCTGTTATCTGTCTGTTTATACTGCAGGGATTTGTTTTCAAGTGCCTGGAAACTACCAGGCTGACCATATTACCACAGGAAAAGACACACCTTTTGGGTCAGGGTTTAAGTGCAAAGAACAATTGCAATCTGCATAAATTAATATGAGGCCAGATTTCCAGTAACGTTCATTCACCAAGCAGGTGAAGAAGGCAGAACTCATCAGACAGTGCCACAACAAAAACAGTGTTTTCACAGTTTCACAGTTTTCTGTGTTTCCAACTTAATTTTCTGAGGTTGTCCATGCTTTGCTCTTGCTCAGAGATGGTTTTGGCTTGCAAAGTTTGAGCAAAAGCTTTTTTGAATTCCAGACAGAGAAAAGGGACCTCCAAGTTATCTATCTTAGCTATGGTATTTCAAATATAACTTGACAATAAGTAATATTACAGAAATATCTATTTTTAAAGGCTCATTTGAGAAGACAGAAAAACCTATACCTGTGAACTATATCAGTCATTGCTAAAGATCACAGTTGTTGTCACCTACATTTGCCATCCACATTTAGAAATAAGACTCAACTTCTTAATTCCAGTTTTGTTTTGTAAACTCCTCAGTCTTTGTTGTGGGGTTTTAAAAATATCTTTCACACTTGTTTTGAACAAATTATATAGAATCACAGAATAGCTATGGCTGGAAAAGGCCTTAAAGATCAAGTCCAACCGTTATCTATCTCTAACTCCACTTCTTAACCATGTCCCTGTAGAAGACAAACTAATAGCAGACACTAAGATGCGTTGCCAAATCTGAAATTATTTTTTCCCTATGCAGCTCAGGAATGTACGCCTGTGTATTAAATTACATTTATATATAATATATATTCTCTAAACTCTCCGTGACTGTAGTGTCCACACCACTTAAATTTACTGTTAGTTCCCTGCCAGCACTTGTTTCAAATCATTTTTGTTTGACAGCCAGGGAGAGAGATTTCTCTTTGATAAGACACCTGACACTATGTAAATAACATAAAGCACATCATATTTGTAAGGCAATGTAACTCTGACTTAAGTCTGCGTTTCTGGTTCCATGGCCAGTGTTTAATCCCAAATCAAACTGCTCAGCCTCTGAGTAAAAGGATATTTAATCCATTTCATTTATATACATCACAATCACCTTTATTTCAAGAGAAAAAGACAAAGCAGCATCTTGCGTTTGCATTACAGATGCCATGGTTAAAATACAAACATAGTGCCATTGTTAGGGCAGGCTAGAAATGTAAAGGCAAGCCCAAATTCAGTTTCTCTTAACAGTTGTTTCTTATCCTGGCAGAAACCACCTCTGTACAGAAAGAGAGGAGTACCCAGCAACTCCTAAGAAAGCTTGATAGCAGCACTCCTCACCACAGGACCTGGGCTCCTCCAACATAGAGTCCTGAGCAAAGTCTTATCTGCTTTCTTGGTGTTCCAGGCAAAACTGCCTCAAAGTAGGGTTTCCAATTTCAAAATTGTCCATTTGGTTCCTTTACTCCTTTTTTAATTCTCTCTTTCTGTGGACTGGTTGCAATTACAGGATAGAAAAAGGTATGAGGGTGTTATGGCCCTCACCCTTGTAAGAGAGGGTAGACTCAGGTGACCCTATGTCCACAGCGGCTCAGCCACAGCCCAGCCAGGCTGGCACAAAGGTTCTTCTCACCCATCCTCCACTACCTGCCTTTCTGGGCTCTGCCACATGCTGCCAAGATAAGGCACTGTCCTCCATGACCAAACAAACTGGGGCACTGCTCACACACCACTGACCTCGACATCACTGTACTCACAGTGGGACCGAAGCAACAGGAGGATCCAGTCGTTCAGCAGCAAGGGCTTCCCTAAATTCAGCACTGCCCTTAGGTGGGTTTTCTCCCTGATTTGAAAATGGATGAAGACCTGCCAGCTCTCTGGCTGACTCCCTCTGCCATAGCAGGCAAGAAGTGAGGAGGAAAACCTCTGATAAGGACACTACAGGCACATGGGGTAGAGGCTTTGCTATTTCCAGTTGTCAGAGATCCAAACTGTAATGTATGTGAGCTGCTGTTTAACTAACTTATTTTTCTACAAAAATCCTGTTAATTATTTCCTTTTCAGGGCTAGAAACTATTACAGCACTGCCCTGTCCCACATCTAGTATCTCGCATGAACTTATAGTCAACTCAGGCAAAAGCCACAAGCAGGGACGTGCCAGTTTCTATCAGTGGACAAAACAAATTCCCAAGTGACCATGAAAATATATGGAGCTTGCCTGGATAGAGCCACACTGACTTATCACAGAGGCTTATAGAAACTGAGCAGAGAAATAAAAAATAAAGATGAAAATGTATTTGCTGTTATTTTTTTTTCTGCTGGAATACTTGATAATAATTTCCTATTACATCAAAAAACATCAGCAGCCTAAAACAAGTAGCAGGGAAGAATTCAGGTGGAAATGTCAGAACTAAAGCGACAGCCAGGGATGAAAGTATCAATACAGGAAATCCTGCTACTAATTTGACGCAATCACTTTCATACAAACAGATGCTTCAAGAAACATCTAAGGAAAATGGCAATACAGAATAAACCTCTTTTGGTTTACAAGTATTTTTATCTGAATCATTTAACACCCAGATTGAAATATGCAGTTAAAATCCTCCTTTCAGATGCAGACGGGTTTTCTCAGGTTGTTTTCTGCGGCATGCATAACGGCTCACCATGACTCAAACTCACTGTAAAAACAGTGTTTGTTTATTGCATGAGCACACAGTGGAAACTGGAGACATTTGACTCCTAAAGAGAGTTCCTGGGAGTTGTGAGAAAAAAGCTCTCTGACAGTGAAATGGAAGATTTTTTTCAGCTCTCAGTAATCCTGTCATTTCCAGAATTCACCTCAGTCTGTTCTCCAGACAAAGAACATTTCTTCCATGGACATATTTAGTCAAAACTGATGCACTCTGCAGCCCCGTATAAAAGAAGGAAATCATCCTGAGAGTTGCTGAGCAACCTTCGGAGATTTATTAACTACCCTCAATTCCTGGGAAGCAGAGAAGCTAATCCATGGAAATTCAGGCTCAGTTCATTTATCATTTCCTCCTGGTACCTCTGCTTGTTGAAAGAAAAGGTAGTGTGGCAGGGAACTGCTTTTAAGCAGCCCTAGTTCACCCTCCAGAAGAGTGTATTTGATTGAATTTACCCCATGGGAAAATCAGAGACCTTTCAAGCTTTCTTCATCCCCAGAATACAAATAAGGCAGAGGAGGTGACGAGGCACAGTGCCTGCATCTCTCATGTCTGGACTAGCCAAACAGTCTCCTCCAATAACTGTAACTCCCTTCTGTCCTGCTCCGCAGCCGGTTTCTGGCTCCTTTCTCTTTCTTGAGTAGTGCCAAGGAGCCAGACATGAGCACAAAATGCAAATCCTGTCTTGTCTTGGCTTCATGTGAAACTAATGGGATTTTTATCCAGCTCACACTCTCCCTCGCTTCCTGACACAGGCAAAGAGAAGCACTAACAAACACATGGGCACAAAAGCACCTCGAACAAGTTAGTGCAGGGTGCTTATTTCTCAGTACGTAAACCCTTCAAAGCCTGATGACAAAGGTGCCTATCTCAGTAAAAATTTTACACTGTGAAGTTTTGCAGCTTCCTGAGCAGTTTCATAGTTGATTTAAACAGATGTTAAGGTACTACTGTGAAAGAGGTGGTCCTTCATCACCCCCCTTCATGTCCTGATTATGGTGGCCATGGAGACATTAGTGTCTGCATAGGGGAGAAGGGAAAGCAAGAAGGGCTTGGGTCTGCTATCACAGACATTCAAAAATAGTCCTCAGCCCCTCAAGAATCCCAAACTTCCAGCTGAAAAAAATGGGACTTTGGGTGAGTTTACGTTATTTTGCAAGCTCAGTAATGTTATCAGTAGGGCTACATCATTTGCCATCCCATTTCTGCCTGTGCTCTGAGTTGCCTGAATATATTTCCTTCACTCACTTGAAAAAATGGCAAACATTTTGCTTTTTCCTGCTGACAGCTGTTTAGGAGAACTGACAGAAGAGCCCATGGGAGGCTAAAACACTGGCACAATCTACAGGATTAAACTCTAACAGTGGAACTCATTTGTTTTCCTACAAATAATCCTTGCCCCAACCAGGACAACTTGTGTGAAAATAATCTCCTGTTAATCAAAAGCTATGGATTCAACCTACTTAAGTTGCCTGGTGATACAAAGAAATGTGGCTTATAGGAGCTCTTGAAAAAATTCTCTGTAGATCTAAGCTGCTAAATTCTCCACTGCTTCTGCCAAAAAAAAAGAAGGTAGCTTTTGCCTATAGATACATGGTATGTGCACCCACGCCCTGGAACATCTAGCTCAAAAGCAAAGATGACAGTTTAAAAATATTTTAGTAGAATTGCTTGTATTTAGCAACTTTAATATTACAATATCAGTAAAAACATTGTCATAGTGCCTTGCCCTAGGCATATTAGTGCCACAATTTATTTCCAATGATTGGGTTTTGCTTTGCAAATATTTAGTACACAGCTAGTGCAACTTTCTTTCTGCCTCCTGGTACGATGCAATGAGGAACAAAGGTAGTGGAACATTTAACAGCCAATCACAAGACACGTGCAAAAAGGGAAAACTTACTGTGTATATGAATGATCTAAGGTTCCTTCTGCTAAAACCAGTCACAGGCATTTTGGTAGCTGAGACAGCAGCCCTGTATGAGAGACTCAGTGCTACTTTCTGAAAGGAAGTAACCAACTGTACAAGAAAGTATAAAAGACCACATGACTGTCATATGAATATCCTTACACAACATTAATCCAGTTTCTTTGTGTTATTACTTGCCGGTGGTTTTATCTTACCAAGTTACTTGTATGTGGAGTACTCAGCAAAAATGAGAGAGTTACAAAAATACACTTTAAATCTGCCTCAAATGTCTTGCAGAGAACATGCTGTGAGTGTGTCCTGCTATTTGTTCTGCACACCACTCACTTCAGAAGGCCTTTTGCATGAATTTTCCTTCAGAATAAGGACTTTAATAAGGAAAGCAATTAAAACAGGACAAAAATGCTTACAGAGGCAGCAAAATATTAAAAACTCTGTACATCTCTGGGAAGGTGAAAACAAAGCCAACCTCATGACAAGGCTAGTTTAATTTTGCTGGCATGTCAGCCACATGGAATTTCTACAGAGAAGGTTTTTAATAGTGTTCTCACTGCTGGAGCGGGAACACCACAGAGAGCTCAGCGCTGCTCTTGCCAAAGTTATTGCCAATACCTTAAATGCACACATACAACATCTTCTGCTACAGATGCATTAAGGTGAGGAAGTTGTTAAGTGCTGACAACTCAATTAGCCTGTGTGGGACATTCACACATTAAAGGTGTGCCTTGCAGTCTGTAAGGCTGTCAGCAACACAGTTTTCATATCACTCACATCAGAAGCTGAATAGCCTGTGATTAAAGAAAAGTTAACAAAAGAACTTTGAAAGTATTAATATGTCTTTTTAAAATTACCACTAGACGGACTACAGAAAAAATAAAGCAACTAAGATGAGACTGGAGCACCTCTTCTGTGAGTAAAGGCTGAGAGACGTGGAACTGTTTAGCCTGGAGAAAGCTCAGAGAGGATCTCATCATTGTATAGAGATACCTGAAGGAAGGGTGCAAAAAGGTGAAGCCAGTGGTGCCCAGTGACAGGACCAGGGGCAATGGGCACAAATTGAAACACAGGAGGTTCCCTCTGAACAGCGGGGAACACTTTTTCACTGTGAGGGTGACCAAGCACTGGTATAGGATGCCCAGAGAGGCTGTGGAGTCTCCATTGTTGGAGACAGTCAAAAGCTGACTGGACATGGTCCTGGGCAACTGGCTCTAGGTGTGCCTGCTTGAGCACAGGGGTTTGGACAAGATGACTTCCAGATGTCCCAGCCAACCTCAACCATTCTGTGATTCTGTGAACTATAAAATATTAGAACTGAGAAAACTATTCGATGCCCTCACCATCACACAGATTTCTCCCTGCAGCAAGGAAGTGAACACTGCTCCTGAAATAAAAACTGCCTTCTGTGAATCTGAGGTAACTACAAAACACACAGGAAGAACTGCAGATGCAACAGGGGACATCAAACGAAACACCTTCTGACTGCAAAGTCAGGTCTGAGGAATTTGTGCCAGGAATGTCAAGGGTTTCAAAATTATCATTTGAACCTGTGTGACAGTTTGTGTCTGTAGCAACTCATGTCATTTTGGGGGAAAAAAGAAAAAAAAAAAAAGACATACACAAAAAAAGACACATCTAAGCCAGAACCAGGCAGGGAGTAGAAGCAGATGCACCACAGCTTTTCTTCACATACTTTTCTATCTAGTCTGATTGTCTTGTGAAGAACTCTTCTTTTCCCCTGTTTAACATTGGTAAGGATCTGAACAAGTTATCCAGATCCAGAATATCTATTTGTTTACGCAGATGCTTTCTTACAGTCTGCCTGAGCTACAACTCATAGATCATACATAGCCTGCAAGGACATCACGTTTCCTGCCATACTCCACCTGAAAGTACCCATCAAGAAATGAGTGCACGTGGTAAGGGGAGGACCATGAAGGTTAAAAAAATTAAAACATATAAGTCAGAGATTGCTGTTCCTACCAAAACAATTTGTCTGGCCTATCTGTTTGCCCTGGGAGCAAAAGCAAGAACAGTATCTGTGAATTGTTCTCCCAACAACTCCCTCAGTTTGCTGTCACTAGTAAAATGATGTGACTGTGTATGCTGTGCAGCACTAATGCTGGACAGTCAACCTGAATTCATGCAAAAACGTCATTATTTCAGGGAAGTGCCAGACCTATGTCTCACACTGGCAATGCTGTGCACAGAGTATGTCTGGCTGTACAGCGATTTGAATCAGATCTGAGGCTCACCCTGCTGGAATGTTCCCACACTGCAAATACGGGACACTGCCACAAGGCAGCTGTTTCCACTGTGATGCTGCAAATCAGTCTTGTTCTTCTAGCTGCCAACTGCACAGACATACATATTTGTTAACAGGAGAATTGGGGAACTTCCAAGAAATTGATTAGGTGGTTTCAGGAAAAGCTGGGATCAAGCTAAAACATACTTCTGACGCTTAGGACTGAAATGCTGAAAAAAGTGTGGGACTTGTGTTGGAAGCTTCATTGGCTAAATCCTGATTTAAGTACAGCTAACCTTGCAATGAGCCTTGACTGGAAAGAACAAGTTGTACTCACATGAAGCCAAAGGCTTTTCCAAGTACTTTTGCAATATGATTTACCAAACAGATCTGAATCTAAACCCAAAACACTGCATCTGACATTTATGGCCCAGGCAACTCAAAAGCCAGGTATGTAGGTGTCTCCCTCATTAATTCTTTTTGCTTCCTAGAACTCTTCAGCATTATTTCAGTCTCATCTTAATTAACCCATGGGTAACCTGTGATCCTGCAGCTTCATAAAGACACTCAATTTAAGATTCATACCTTGTAAGGGAGTGGCCATAATCACAGAATCACAGAATTACTAAGGCTGGACCAGACCTCCGAGATCATCAAGTCCAGCCTATGACTTAACACCACGACATCAGCTAGACCATATCACTAAGTGCCACATCCGATCTTTTCTTTAAACACCTCCAGGGATGGTGATTCCACCACCTCCTTGGGCAGTCATGCCAGTGTCTAATTGCCCTTTCCGTGAGGAAGTGCTTCCTAACATCCAACCTAAACCTCCCCTGGTGTAGCTTCAGGCCATGTCCTCTCATCCTGTCACTAGTTGCCTGGGAGAAGAGCCCGACCCCCTCCTGATTACAGCTTCCTTTCAGGTAGTTGTAGAGTGATAAGGTCCACCCTGAGTCTCCTCTTCTCCAGGCTGAACAATCCCAGCTCCCTCAGCCTCTCCTCGTAAGACTTTCCCTCCAGTCCCTTCACCAGTCTTGTCACTCTCCTCTGGACTCGCTCCAGCACCTCAATATCTTTCTTGAAGTGAGGGGCCCCGAACTGTACACAGTACTCGAGGTGAGGCCTCACCAGTGCTGAGTACATGGGGAGGATTACATCCCTACTCCTGCTGGCCACACTATTCCTGATACAAGCCAAGATGCCATTGGCCTTCCATGCCACCTGGGCACACTGCTGGCTCATGTTTAGTCAGTTGTCAATCAGTACTCCCAGGTCTCTCTCTGCCAGGCTGCTCTCCAGCCACTCATCCCCCACTCTGTAGCACTGCATGGGGTTATAGTGGCCAAAGTGTAGGACCCTGCACATGGCCTTGTTAAACCATTGGCCTCAGCCCATCGACCCAGCCTGTCCAGGTCCCTCTGCAGCGTCTTCCTACCTTCCAGCAGATCAACACTCCCCCCAGCTTGGTGTCATCCACAAATAAAATCTCCTTTTCAAGTCAGTGGGGAAACGCACAAATTTCATCATCTAAAATAGACTAGACTTCTTGTTCCCTAGAAGAACTGTGCCTCTTCTCTGAACTCAGGCAATTACCTTCAAATGTTGCAATTACAAGAGAGGTGTCTTGAGTTCAGAGGTGTGAATCCACCAAAAGTCTCTTCTGCAAACATCCCACATGCTTCTCAGGAAGCTACTTCTCAGGAACTACTCTGTCAGGAAAGATAAAAAGATTAAGGGGAGAGAAACCAATGCCTGTGGTACCCTACTTACGAGAGCTGTTGGTTCAGAAATTAAATGTTAGGTCACACTTGCTGAACCTCCCAACAGAATTCTTCCATATTACCTGCTTACATAAAGGCAGAGATGTCCTGGTAAAACCTATAGTCAGTGGTATTTAGGACAGCAAAGAGGTTTAAATAAAAACACCAGTTGAAAAAAACCCAAGCAGTAAAACTCTAACTTTGAAGGCCTGACACATTTCCAGTTCCATTCCTACATGGTGAGTCCTCGAAAGTGGAAAATTCAATCCAGGCAGGTCAGAAACAAATTGCCATTACCTAAGCTGAACTCTTCTCACTCCCACAACAGTAGAGACTTTGTCTTTCTGTTTCAGGCTATAGCAATAGCCACAGAAACTAACAAACATCCCTAACAGCTTCAAGACCTCAAAATGCACAGGCAGCTACGACATGAAAGAGATCACGCTGACCTCAAAGAGGCTGAAAGACCGCAGGTTCTGGAGAGGTCCAGTTCAAAGAAAGTAGGCTTCAAATGCCCTCAAATTCCAGACAACATCAACCCTGTAAGAGAATGAAGACTGAGTTATCTGATGAAATTTGCCATGTAAAACTTTTTTTTTTTTTTTTAATGGAGTATGTGGTGAGGGAAAAAAGCACCCAGGGATGTGACAGGAAATCAGAAATGTTTTGGCTTGTTCTGCCTAAGCTTCTCCTCACCTACAGCCTGGTAGTTCCACTCAACACTTCCCAGCATCCCAGAGAGCAGGATGAGTTTTTCACATTTTTCCAAGAGAAGCCATTTTGGAAATACAAGTTCTTGCTGTTTATGGACACATCATTAGTAGCATTTTAAAAACAGCACTGTGCAGCCTTATTTCTACACTAATCCTCTGCTCTGTGTATCCAGCCTGGACATCCACAGTAGAAATTGTCCCCAGTCAGCACATTCACAGGGATCCTCTGAGAGACAGTATCGGACAGGGACCCCTTTCTAAAGAGGGATTCATTTACAAGCAGGAGATTAAGGGAAGACTGGAACACAGGACATCGAATATCATCCTCTTCTGGCCAAAGGGAGCGGCCGCTATTTACAGAGGGACAAACTGCGTGGAGACGGAGGTGGAGGAGGAGGAGGAGGGGAAGGAGGAGGCAGCAATGCCGCTTCCGCCCGCCAGGGGGCGCTACCGCGCCCGCTCCCCTCAGGTGCGGCCACGTCCCCCCTCGCCGCTCCCGCCCCGCCCCTTGCCCCGCCTCGCCGTCGATCACCCGCGGAAACCAATCACAGGGAGGCGCTGCCCTGCTGGTCCCGCCCCCATCCACCCGGGAGCCGCCCCTTCCGGCGGAAGGGAGGTGTGGCGCTGTCGAAGATGGTGGCGGGAGGGTTGTGTCTGTGTGGGCTGATCAGGTACCGGGGGACTGGGGGTCGTGTGTGGGGGCGGCGCGTCCTGACAGCGGAGAGGGAGGGGAGGAGGAGGCCCCGCGCCCTCCATGGCCCCTGCCAAGCCGCGCCCGAGCTCCCCCATCCCCCCCGGGCCTCCCCGGGCGTCACGCACTCCCACCTGAGGAGAGGAGGCCACAGGGCAGGGAGAAGTGGGACCGGTCCCTGCTCCTTTTCGCCCTGCCGCCGGCCTCGGAGGAGCTAATGTGGTTTTCTGCTTCTTTATCCCGAAAATGAAAGTGTTTTCTTATCTGACGTGTCAGTTGCGATGTATGGCTCCCCGTGGCCAACCTCTGTAATGGCGAGTAAATGATGTTTATCACAACGTGTGTCACAGCTCCAGAATCCAGGCTCTGGTGCCTCTGGAGCTCTGTAGGCTGAGAAGAGGCTCCTGTGAGAAACCTCCCGTTCCTGGCTTAGCAGAGATGTGCACGAAGGCAGTGATGCCTGTCAGTGCATCAAAGGCCTGAGGAAACAGGTCTCTCTAACTGAAGAAACTGCTCAGATCTTTTCTGGACAATTGACATAGCTCTTTAAATCTCAGGGGAATGGAAGGTGCAGGTTCTGAGCCATGCAACTGAAGGCTTGCCCAAGTATCTCAGCACCAAAGCAGTTCATGCTAAGGCAGGCCAAACAGGAGCTTGGACTGAAGAAAACTCTTGAGATCTATTCAGAATTCACTTCATGAGTTTGGCCAGGTTGCTAAGGACATGCAGCCTTCAAAGTGTGTATAGCACATGGAGATAGATATATGACATGAATAAACAATAGTAAATGATTGTGAGGTAACGGTAGAAAAAAAAATCCTTGGCTAAACTATGTAGAATTGTGATCTTTTTCTATAATTTTTGAAATGATACAGATACTGATGATTTCTGAGATTAGAAGAGCCCAAGAAATTGTTAAACTCCCTATAGCTCTACCGGTAAATCTTTCTCAATTTCATACATAGTGTTTCTTTAAAGCAGTTTTATATTTTAAAATTTCCGGCTTGTTTCAGATTGCTGTGCTCATTGTTAATCCCTGCATTATTTCTAAGTGGAATTTTGTGTGTTGGCTTGGTGGTGCTGCTGTGGGGAATACGGCTCTGGATACAACAAAGGAAAAACCAATTGAACTCAGCAGGAGAAGATGGGAAGCGGCCATTGCTGGTTGGCTTTTTTCACCCATACTGCAATGCAGGTGGTGGAGGGGAGAGGGTCTTGTGGTGTGCCATAAGAACACTCCAGAAAAAGTAAGCATATGTGTTTATCAAGTACTATATTTTATCCACAGCTACTGATGATTATTTATGTATTTTTTGGCATCTTAGATATTTAAGTAGGTATCATTAATCTATCAACCCTACTTTTTTTTTTTTTTTCACATCTGAGCTTCACCTGGTTGCACCATTCCACTTCATCCCTTTACCCAGATTTTGATGTTTCCTGCTGTGGCATCTCTCACTTTTTCCTTCCTTGGGAGAACCCCTCTTCCCTCATCAGTTTTGGTACTGAATTTCTTATAGACATAATTCATCAGTGAATAACTGATAGACTTGATACTTGCCTCTTGGTGCAGGAGCCAAAACAAGTCAATGTCTAAAGTGGGTTTAACATCAGCACATCCACGGGCTTGCACAGTCTTCATCATAAAATCATAGAATGCCAGGTTGGAAGGGACCTCAAGGATCATCTAGTCCAACCTTTCAAGGTAGAAAAATACAATTTAAATGAGCCTTTTACTCGTGCTATGTGCCTTTTACATCTGCCTTTTACTCGTGCTACATGCTAGACAGGCATCTCCCAATGTAAGGCAAGGTGTTCTGAAGTCTGTAGAATAATGCGAGCTCCTTTTATGTTTTACTCAAAAAATTCCCTGGGTTCTCAGCAAGTTCTGCAGATCAGAAAAAAACTGTGGAGGTATAAGGAGAAGTATAATTTAGTTAAAATCATTTCAGAGCTAGGCCAGACATCTGTTCTCACACAGTTTTTGAGTAATTTTGAATGAACAATACTTTAGTTTCTTGTTAAAAACTTTGAAGAGAAAAATGTATGAAATTATTTTTCTTTACTCTTGCAGGTACAAAAATGTAGTGTGTGTTGTTTACACTGGGGATAGAGATGCCACTGGAGAAGAAATAGTAGAAGGCGCTTTCAGAAGATTCAATATTAAATTACCTCATCCTGTGAAGTTTGTGTTTCTAGAAAAACGTTACCTTGTGGAAGCTTCTCTTTACCCTCACTTCACTTTGCTGGGACAAAGTTTAGGATCAGTGCTTCTTGGCTGGGAAGCTCTTCTGAAGTGTGCTCCTGATATTTATATTGACTCTATGGGTTATGCCTTCACGCTTCCCCTTTTCAAATATTTAGGAGGTTGTCGCGTTGGATGCTATGTTCATTATCCCACTATCAGCACTGATATGCTTTCTGTCGTTAGGAATCAGGATACCAGGTTTAACAATGCAGCCTTCATTACCAGCAGTCCTCTTTTCAGCAAATTGAAGCTTGTCTACTACTACTTCTTTGCTTTCATGTACGGATTGGTTGGTTCCTGCAGCGATGTGATTATGGTTAATTCTTCTTGGACGCTAAACCACATCCTTTCCCTCTGGAGAGCTGGGGCTTGCACTAGCGTTGTGTATCCTCCGTGCGATGTTCAGACCTTCCTGGATATTCCACTGGAAGAGAAGAAGAGCACCACTGAACATTCCATTGTTTCTGTCAGCCAGTTCAGACCTGAAAAAGATCATGTTTTGCAAATCAGAGCCTTTGCTAAATTGCTGAAAGAGCAGAGGGTGGGGCAGCAGCCATCATTGAAGCTTATTTTAATTGGAGGCTGCCGTAACCAGCAAGATGAAGAGCGTGTGAAGAGCCTTAAACGTCTTTGTGAAGAGCTGGGAGTTGGTAACGATGTGATGTTCAGGATAAACATTCCCTTTGAGGAGCTAAAGAGACACCTGGCCGAGGCCACCATTGGCCTGCACACAATGTGGAATGAGCACTTTGGGATCGGTCAGTATCTTTCCTCAGTGTTCAGCCATTTGTCCCTGCGGGGGGGGGGCTTCAGCTCATGATCAAAGCTCCTCAGTATCGGTGTCTAAGCATAGAGGTCTGCATACCAAGCAGGTGTCCAACTCCCTTTCTTGCCAGAGGCTATCTAGCTGAAGTAAAAAACCTACAGCATCAATTCAGATGACTAACCATTAGGTGCTACTGTAGTGCAAGCTGAAGTGCTATAGATTTGATAGGCTGTTAATTATGGGCATCCTCTAGTCACCTAAGCAGACAGCTAGTCCTATCTGTGCTGCGCAAGATGTCCTGCTGGACCTACAGATACTGCTCTGCAAGGTCATGGGTCATGCTAAGGTCCTGTGTTATGTTTGCCAGCCTCGTACAGATGCTTTCCATACCCAACAGAGCCTCCAAAGGCAGCAGGTACTTCTGTTTAAGCACCTTAGATTGTGCCCTGTTGGCTCCACTGACTGCAGGAGGAACTTAGACACAGTTCACATGTAGACATCCATGTGTAGAGATTTTGTGTTTCACCTTCCTCAACTGCTATTTGAAATATCTTTTTATATATCATAGGGCTCTAGCTGCTCTTTCAGAGGTGTGAGTCTCACACAGATGTTGTCTCTTAGTTTTAAGCCCACGTAGATGCCACCAGGTACCCTTGGTTATCTCATTGCACTTGGCACCTGTGCTAAGGCCTTTAAATCAAGTCCTTAAATCAGTTGCTGTAGCGTGCAGCAGAATGCCGAAGAGGAGCTGGGACCCGGTTTGCAGTGTGCTGTCCTACAGAATTAAGGTATTGGGCTCAGTTTATTGGGATTAGTTGAGACCCTGACCTTGAAAGGGAATGTAAGATTGCCCATCTGCCAAAAATCTACCAGAGGGTAGTTAGCAGCCGAGCAGATGGGTGCTGTGCTTGGCTATCACGTGACTAAACTGCAATTAATGTCATCAGACTATTAGAATACAAGTTAAGTAAGTATCAGGAGGAGGAGTTTACTGGTTGTTTATAGTCTGTAGGAACTTGGTATGAAAAAATTTACTCTGAAGTGTCTCCCAGAAGCAACTGCTGCAAAATGGAAATAATAGTTTCTCATATTCCCCCACAAAATGGTTTAATTAGGTAATTTTTTTTTAAAAAGTGATACAGTCACATGAGGTGATGAATTTCAGCAGGTTTTCACCTTCATCTCCAATGACTTTTTACCTGTAAGAAACATGATCCAAAACTTCAGAGTGTTATTTAGAGTTGACAATTTTTGAGCTAGGGAAACTATTTTAAAAGGCAGAACTGAGAAGAGTCAGCAATTAAAGTGATTTCTGAGGTCTGCTCTGGAGCCACAGAGAACTGAAGTTGATGTATGCACTATATGCTACTCCTATACCACTCCTTTGGGCTAAAGAAAGCTTGCTATCAGATTCCCATTTCATTAAAACTTCTTTTATCAAAAATACAGATAAAGTGATAACACTTTTTACTAGTTTTTCTTGCCGAGCTGTCAAAAGCGATAAAGATTTGTTAATCTGCAAAATACTGACCTTCTGAATATCATCTGATTGAAATGTGCATAGTCAGCTTTTCTCTCAATATCTTTCTAAATGTTAAAAATTTTCATTGTGAATGAGAAAATGAATAGTTACATTCAGCTCTAATTTTTAATTATTTTTTGCAGCTGCCACCATATCATAAAACCAGTGTTGCAGTGTTCTGCCACAGAGCTACCTTTCATGTTTATCCTTACATTTATTTCAATATCTAGGTTTTTTTCACCATATATAATCTTATCTCAGGTAAATCAAATATGTTACAAGAACCACAACCTAGCCGATTCTATCTGATTTCTAATTTCAACTTTGTTTTTAAGAGAAACTGTCATTTCAGTCTTTGTGACTTTGTTTTCTTATATATTCAAACTGATCTAGAATGGCAATCTATAGTAACTTCTAAGTCTGGGTGGATTTTACTGTGGTTTTAACTTTACAGTGCCTTCTAAAAACCCAGAGTACGTGATGTGCACATTGATACCAGCATGTTTTGTATGTTTTACAGGAGTAGTGGAATGTATGGCAGCTGGCACAGTTATCCTGGCTCACAATTCTGGAGGCCCCAAATTGGATATTGTGGTACCCCATGAAGGACATACCACAGGCTTCCTAGCAGAAAACGAGGACACTTATGCTGAGACGATGGCCTATATCCTCACTTTGTCTCCTGAGAAAAGGTTAGAGATCAGAGAAAATGCTCGTCGTTCTGTGCACAGGTTTTCTGGCCAACATTTTGAAGAGACATTCCTGTTATCTGTGGAACCATTATTTAAACAAATGTATATGAGTAAAAATGTAAATGAATAAAATTAGCTTTTTATATTTGACTGTGGCTCACCTGTGAATATATCTAATCTATGATCCCTTGGTCCCATTCAATAAAGAGATCTTCTTTTCCTTCTATTTGGTATCTGACTTATGTAATAGCAAAATTTTTACTGGGAAAGAAATGCTCCTGAAAATGTTCTGTGTTGACCATGTGACAGTCTAGTGCACTGCAAAACCCTCTGGATTCACAGAACCATCATATTTCCTCAGTAACAGAACTATATCTGGAAGTTCTTCTATTTGTTGAATACTTTAAGTCTCCACACATTTCATGACTCCTCACCCAGTCGTACTTTTTGAAGTCAATCACTTTCATTTTTATACCCAGAAGCTTTGTTACCAGAATCCGTAGCACATTTTCAATTTGCTATCCCCAGTGTGTGGCAGAATTCTGCTACGTGGAGTTTTGATTGTGGTTCTGGAGATTTTATTCCCTCCAATGGTTACTTTTGGTTAATCATATGGCATCTTTGCTAGCTTGCTTTTTAGTAAGTGTAATAATTGCATCTGTCTCTGGTCCTTACATTTGCTATTTCCTTGTGCCCTTTCATAGCATGACAGTGGTATTTTTCCAGCACTACTCTATGGAAAGGTTTTCTGTTCCTAGAGAATAGAATGATCTAGATTAGAGGGTGTAATTAAATGCTATACAAACATTAGCACCTTAAACTACTACTTATTATAAAACTGAGAACGCTGAACAAAATGTTCAAAAGTTGGACATCTGCTTTTGTATCAAAAATGGAAAAACACAGTCCTTTTTGAGCCATCAAAGCAATATTTTATATTTTAGCAGACTAAGAGAAGTGCTAGAAGCTACCGAAATCAGACTTTAGAATGTGTTTTTTCCCTCTATTTTAGCTTTGCTTGGATTATATGAAATTTTGTATATGAAAGAATATGGTTGGAAGAACCTACTGTTGGGTGTTTTATTAGGAACTGGGTGTGCACAATTCTCAAGGTGCTTATAAACCCTTTTACTGCTACCATCTAAAACTGCTGAGCAGTTCGTGGTACTGCTCAGTACTTTGTAAATGGAACTATGGGCTATAAAGTTGTATTGGCAGTACATAGAGATTATGAAAACCTAGAGGAGCTGGAGGAGTTGATTGGGAAATACAGTGACTAGGAGACTTCCTTGCATGGTACAAAAATGGCTAGAGAGTATGCAGTCATAAATTTGCTCAAGCAAGTCCCCTCCCCTCCCCACAAAACCAGAAACAAGGGATAAAAGACTGAAATGTGAAAGAAGGAAGCTATGCATAAACTTGCATAACAAGCAAGCACAGATTTCTCTTTTGTCCTTGACCCAGTACCACTCTTAAATACATATTTAACTTCAAATATACATTTGTTTTCTTGAATAAGGGCCTTTGGACTTCATAAACAAAAGCACAATGTACTTACATGCTTCTCTACTTAGGGAAATTGATGCTATGAAAAACTTTCATTCAAATAACAATCTATTTAGTGATACTTCACATTAAGCAGATGATTTCCTGAATAAGGCTGATGTTACAAATGAAACTTCCTTGGGCATACATTTGAAAATATAAAGATATTTTAACCACATTATGTTAAGTTGGAAATTTTGTTTTCCTTTCTTGATTGGCAGATGCATCTTTAATTTCTATAATCCATTCTTCTGTCTGTACTTCCTTTGCCTCTTTTTGGACATGTACTGTCCTTTCTGGTTGTCAAGGGATTTGTGTGTGCCGGTTCTCGCTTTTCTGCTTTCATGATCTGTGGTTTTGTCCTCTCTGCTTTCTCTCATGTTCTCTCTACCGCTAGTGTGACTCCCACAAGGGTCTTAAAATTCATTGTTACTGAACCAGTAATTCATTTCCAACTTACTTCTACACTAAGGAGTTCATCTTTTACTACTAAAGCAAAAAGAAAAGTCACAATACTTTTTTTTCCACTTTTATACTTTAGAGCCTACTTCCTTCAACAGGTTGGATACGATCTATCTAGTTTCTAGGTAAGTTTTCATTGTGCCTGTGACAGTAGAAGACTATGTATGATTAAATAACCTCAGAATTCATTACACTAAGTCCAACATATAAAATTTTCTTCATAAAGCTAGGTGTTACTTAGTAAAAAAATTAATAAGTAAGGAATAAGTGGGAAATTCTGTTTCTATGAATTGCAATAGTTATCAACCTCTCCTATTTACAAAATAAAATATATGTGAACATGGTCCAAAAGCAGCCAGATACTTGGGCTTGTTTCTCTGTGCTGGTTTAACAATTTAAGTGGCAACAGAGAAGTCTTGACGCAAATGAAATAAATGAGAAAGCTGCATATTTATCTGCGTCAGATACCTACCATCACAGTATTCCATCACAATGTATAGCTTGTTCTTTTCTGAAAGGAAAAGTATAAATTTTCCTTTATTACTCGTTAATACAGCAATCAATTCTTTTTATTTGATATGGTCCTTCTTTCAAAAGGTAGCAGTTAATCCTCTACCTACTCCTCCATTTCAAAGAGTAACAGAGAAAACGGATACTTCCAGTGAAACCTGATTCAAAACAAAGACATGAAAATATACATAAATAGAGATTCATCAAAATATTAAACACAAGAGAAAACTCTCAAGAGATCACATTGATGGAAAGACAGATGTTCTTACAGGCAGTGCTCAGCAGAATGCTTCATAGTTGGGATTGTTTTTATGTGTACATAATGTAAAATAGCAATTTGCAGTGTATACCTGGAAATACATTGAACTGTTACTGAAGTCAAACCAAATTATGACATTTTATGAAGAGGCAAATGCATAAACTTTATACACAAATGCTATTGCTAAACTGGATGATGAATAGAGTTAAAATCTAGAGTTTAACTTCCCTGAAGTATCTGAAGAATAAGGGTCTAGATGATTCTTAATAAAGGTCATCTCAAAAGAATAAAGTAACAAGAAAAAAGCCCTTCCTTTTACTGGTGTTAGGAGTTCTTGTAATATTTTAAACCAACACTTTGTCCTGTTACATTATATAGAAAACTTCTATTTGGTTCATTGTGATCACACTTCCACCAATATTACTTCCTAAAAATTCATGTCTCTGAGTATCTATCCATCAAAATGTCCTCTTGTATTTATAAAGGTTTCTTACTCTCATTCTTAAGAAATAATTTAGACATGTAATCCCCAAAGATTCAAAAACGAGAGATTGAGTTAAATACAAGATAAAAAAAATCTTATGTCTGCAAAGTAGTGATTTTCTGTATCCAGCTTCTGATTTTTGAATGAGTGGGATCCACAAGAATATTTTATTAACTTTTACTTTTCTAATTTGGGTACATCAAAATCTAATATTAGAAATGTGTGGGTTTTACTGGTCATGAGCACAGAGGGAAACTAATTTTTATTTAGCTGTCATTATTAGCATATCATTTTTTTCTGGGTTTGAATCTGGAAGTTATAGAGGTCTTTCCAGAACTAATGTATAAAAATTCACTCTTCTTTTATAATTCTCTAATATACTATAGATTCACTAGTATGTCCCAGAATAGCAAAAGACCTGTTAAAAGCACGTAGGCACTCATTGAAATTGGCTGTTGAAAGCCCTCTTTTGACATCACAGGGAGTTTAATCATCCATCTTCCTGGATTTAGATAGAGGAGAGGTGTTCCTCTGACACCTGAGCTGGTGACCCTAACCTGCCACTGCACTCTAGAAAAAGAGAGTGCTTCTATGGCTCAATTCAGCTCGTTTTAAAACAGAAATCTAAAACACACACAATCAACAGCTTTCTCAAAATAAGCATTTCTCTTGATCTCCTAGAAAGGGAGTCTAGCCAAGCAGCTCAGATGCTGACAGCAACAGAATGGAAATTCAGAATTAGATGAGATGAATCAAACTGCCATAAACATAAATGAGAATTGGAAAGACTCCATCACGAATTACTCATGTCTGAAAATATAGATGTGAGTAAAAAAAAAGAAAATGAAAAGTTTTAGAGAAATGTATCACAAAATTGTGATTTGTTATTTCAGTGGTGATAGTTCCACTGTAGTTGAATCATCTATTATAAAATTTGAATTAGGTAGTGTCACGCATTGGAGGCAGAAGTTTTGACAAGGACAAAAATGCAGTAAAAAGTAAACACTGTCAATATCAAAACAAGTATTTCCTCTATGCTTGCAAAATCGCTAAATTAGCAAAGAGTACAGTCTTTGCAAAATTTAACTATATATAATCTAGATAGAACTACAAAGGAGATAAAACATAACCCAAGTTCATATCCCAGCTAAATGCAATTAGCACAATCAGATAAATAACATTATCATTCACGTTGTTTTTACCTTTACCTGAACTGATCTCTTTGATAACACACTGCTCATTATCTACTTCTCCTTTTGCCAATATTATGCCAAAAAGCCTTCACCATTTTTTTTAATGATTTCATATTTATTGCTCATGTCTTCACCTTAAAGTAGCTTGTAGAACAAAAAACTCCCCAAATTACTACATGTAGTCCATGCTGTAGCATCTAAGTTTGTACTGCAAACCCAATACAACACTACCTTTTAAGACTGTCATTTTTATCACATTTTGTCACGCTTTTATTACTGCTGATGGTTATTCCTCAAAATGTCATCTCCTAGAAGTCTGCAGGTTATTGCAGATCTGAATTTTCAATAAGCAGCAAGTTTATAAGTGTCTCAGAAAGAAAAGCTTGAAGCTTAGTCCTAGTACACCCTGAAGTTAAAACATCAGAAGGCAGTAAAAAGGTCTGTGTAAGATGATAATATGATTCTGGAAGATCTGACTCATTATTTCCTGAAGTTAACAATACTGCAGATTTGTTCTAATGGAAACATAAAATTACTATTTAGTGTTGATTTGGTTTAAACTAATGCCATCTAATGGTGGCAATAAAAACAAAAGCCACTGCATTTTGTGAGAGACCACAGCCAAGGGCAGTTGAGCATTAGCAGCTGTCTGGAGACCTCTGGTAGAAATGCCACTGGGTACTTACAGCATGTCCATAAGCAAGTTACACAGCTAAGTATGAGAAAACACTGTAAAATTGTTCTTGCTAGTTGGCCTGAGTTTTAGGAAGGGTGATTTGCTGAGGTATGACAGGCAGTTTCTGAGGACCACTTCAATAGCACTGGCAGGGTGACTTTCAGGCATTTTTAAGTTAGGTATTTGGGTCAAAGCCAGCTCCTGTCATAGTCACTGGCAAGAAGGCGCCACTCAGGCCAGGTGAGCCTCTCACACAGGCATGATGAGCTGCCTCTGGCCAGGGGTGTACTGAAGGCCAGGGCCTGGCTACCTCACCCCCCAGGCTGCCCAGGGCCTGGCCTCTGCAGGCAGCTCAATGGAAACAGGCGCTGCAGAGGTGAGGGCAACAGGGCCAGACCTTGGCCAGGGTGGTGGCAGACACTACCTCCCTCGCAGCAGAACCTATGTAAAGTCACGGATGGTTGTCAACCACCTCCTGCTTTGGTAGCATGGAGGTGGGGGGAAGCTGGCAGGGGCTCCCAGAGAGGGCTCCATATGAAGTCTACAAATTTCCTGAAGCTTTTCTTATGTACTATTCTCTAGCTTTATTTGTTACATGGACACTGTCTGGAACAGCTTTCCCAGGAGAACTCTGCTGAGAGCATTTCTGCTCCCCCCCTGCTGTGCTTCTCTTGTAAAATGATTATTCAGTATCCAGTAGCCAGCACAAACGTGACATCGCCCATAATGCTTTCTGCAGCCAAAGCGTGCCTCTTTGTCAGAATTGGAAAATTCGTCCTCGTATATGAACAAATTAGCTTCCTTCCGCACATGCAATGGTGCATATAAAAACCTTCTCATTGAAGTAATTAAGGCAAAAGCTCAGCCTCAGGAGTTTTCAGAGGACTAGTAATTGCATGAACTAAAGCCTCAAATATTTGGCATAGCTAAATGTTTCCCATAATATGCCCTTCAGCAAGATCAGTTATTCCTATGTAGTGTTTCAGTATGTAGTCAGGAAGAAAAACTTTACACATTGTCATAGTGTTGCACCATCTCTGTGACATGTGACAAGGGGACAATTTGAACAATGCTATTAGCATCAATGCTTTTGACTGAACATTTCCATAAATCCATTAAAAACTCCAAATATATTTAATGCATAGACTTGTTTGGTTATTTGCAAATGTTCTAGCTAAAAAAAGCTTGTTATGCATTTTTCACCCTCAGTTTTGAGATACAGATAACATACATACTCAAGAGTTTTTTAACAGAAATCATTTTATTAATAACCACAACTATTACAACAATGATTTTGATTATAAACACTGGCAAGTCTGACTTCAGTTACTGTAGGTAAATTCAAGTTTTCAGTCACTATGTTTCAAAACCATCTTCAGTTCTGACACCCAGTCTGGATCATCTTCGTCAAAGTCCCTAAAAATAGATTTAAAAATGTTATTTTACAAAGCAAAATAAAAATTTAGATCACAAAACAATAGATCCTTGTTTTTTTCCCCTAACATTACCCTACAACTAGGAGAAATTATGTTAAAAATATCAACAGGAGAGACTAGGTTCCTGTACCATTGTGATTTAAGGAACCAATAGAATGCTCTCTTTTCAGTTTACCCAAGTAAGTTTTTATCAAAAGCAACACCAAACACATATACTAAGAGACTGCAAATGTGTTGATATGAACAGCTTGCAGCTGAACTGCAGAAATACATGCCCAAGTTGTTCATCTCCAAGTGCCACAAAAATAAACAATGGTATAAACCGAGATTCTGAGAATTCAAGAAGTCACCCAAAAAGCATACACACATCTGTAAAATACAGTATTTCTGCTCGGAATGTGTTGATGCACGCTCTGCTTTTTCTGAAAAACAGAAGTGAGTCACTAACATAAAGAGAACATAGAAGCTAAAAGATTTCTACAAATATATCTCAGTTAGTATGTACCGAAGTGATTTTATTGCACTATGCATGAGAAAGTAGGAAGAATAATACACAAATACAGTAAGTACAGCACTAGGCAAGTGTTTTTGCCACTGGTTATCTGATTTCAAGATCAGAGTATAAAGATGTTCCATGCAAGAAGATTTTGCACTTTACTGTGGATCTAATTTCATCTCATGCTTTAATTTTTGCAAGTCATCAGCAAATTATTAACTTATCTGCTAATAGCAAGCAACCTCTTTAATTTCAGCACCATCAGTAACTATAAATATAGCAAAGAAAACCTGGAAGTTATCAAATACTACAAAATTTTAGTACCATTATGTAAGTGAGGGAAGGATTTAGATGCTGAGAAAAATACTGTTTTTTTCCAGGGGAATGTCTTTTTTGAAAAATCACTTTGAGGAATCGAAGAAAACAAAAATACAAGGATGTAATTTGCACATACGTGTCATCTTCATCAGATCTGGGCTCAAGTCTCTCAGAATCCATGACAATAGCTTCATGTTCACCATCTACTTCATCAGATGCCTCAGTTGCATCAGAAAGTGGACCTCTAAATATATTTTCAGAAGCTTGGAAAATATAAAAATAAAAATGTCACCAAAATCTTTTGATTTAAAAAATAAAATTATAAGAATATAAATACAATATAAGTGTATTAAATTTGTCCCCACTTCTTTGCAGACTCCAGTACAAGCTGTCACCTATTTTAAGAGGGTAGATAAACTAAGAACGCAGCTGAAGTGCAGGACAAGTATTTATGACTGTGGCTGCACACATCTGTAGAGTGTAGTTATCTTTGGCCGTGCCACCTGGCCATCCTGTCTTCAAAACAGGGCACTACTGACCTAGTGAAGGTGGATTTACCTGATGGGGCTACAGCCTATTTATTGCACACACCAGGACACTTTAGCAGGACGGGCACCACGTGGCTCTGCAGTTGCTGCAGTCTTGTCACAACCTTATTCAGCTGTTGGCTGCAAATGAAAGTCCATTATAAAGAGATGTAGCAGGGATGTGAAATCACTCAGGAATTCTAAACCTGGCTTCTTCTAAGTCCACGTTTCATCTGGTAAACTTTAACAAAGCCAAACCAGCCTGTTGTGACATGAATTCAAGTGCACAATCTCTATACATAGGGGCTACATACATGTAAAAATAAAAAAAGAAAGTCTTCATTAATAAACCTGCTTGCAGAAACATTTGCCCACAAACTGGGGATTTACCTGGTTTATAAATTGTGTATGTTTTAAATGCTAAGCTGACGTCTGCGTTGCTGAGAATGTTCATCAGGGTCTGAGGAGCTTCTTTGTCCCACTGCTTACGCGGCTTGTTTTCGCTGTAGTTTATAACACAGCCAACTAGGTGTAAACAGAAATACTACTTAGACAAAACCGTGCGCTACAAAGGTCCCATTCAAGAGAGAAATACAGGAACAAAAGAGTCTAGATGTTTCCATCTGTAGCACTGCTGACCTCTCAACATGCTGAGGTGGACACTATCAGCAGTAAGAGGAAAGAAATTTACAGTGGAGCCTTCTGCTATCAGGGAGCCAGCCGAAATTGGCTGAGGGGTGTGAGGAGTCAGACTCTCCACAAGCTTATCTGGTGCTCTATACATCTCACAGAATGGAACCTGTGGCCATTTTTGTGCCTTTTAATAGCAGAACACCTAAACAGATGTCGTCTTCTGTCTTCTTCCCCTGCCCTGCGTGTAATTATCATGTAATGTTCCTACCACAGCTTGGGAATTTCCTGACTACTCATATCTTGGTTATTTCAACAGCACTACATTCTATGATTCTATTCTATTCTATTACATATACTTGCAATATGTATTCATAATCACAGAACCATAGAATGGACACCCCCCCACTAGACCAGGTTGCTCAAGGCCCCATCCAACATGGCATTGAACACCTCCAGGGATGGAGCGTCCACAACCCTCCTGGGCAACCTGTTCCAGTGTCTGACCACCCTCAGAGTGAAGAATTTCCTCCAATTTCCAATCTCAATCTCCCCTCAGAACCCATTACTCCTTGTCCTATCACTACAGACCTTTGTAAAAAGTCCCTCTCCAGTCTTCTTGTAGGCCCCCTTCAGATATTGGAAGAGCCTCCTCTTCTCCAGGCTGAACAAGCCCAATTCTCTCAGCCTGTATTTGTAGCAGAGGTCTTCCAGCCCTCTAATCATCTCTGTAGCCCTCCTCTGCACCCTTTCCAACAGGCCCATGTCCTTCTTGTGCTGGGGTCTCCAGAGCTGGACACAGTACTCCAGGTGGGGTCTCATGAGAGCAGAGTAGAGGGGCAGAATCATTTCCCTCGACTTGCTGGCCACACTTCTTTTGATGCAGCCCAAGATAAGGTTGGCAATCCATAATCGTTAATAACGGCTACGGTATCCATAATGACATGAAATAATTGTAACAATTGCATAGTGTGGGACATTTAAAAATCGAATTATTTTTCAGAAGAAACCCCATGTTAAGTGTTCCAATCAGAAGTTGTTGATGTGGAAGAAGAATCTTTGCCTCACATCTGAGGTACCTCATTTACAGTTCTTATCATTGGCGTGATCTGTATGTTAAATGACAACAGAAGTAGAGGTACAGAAGTTACATGCTCCCAACAGTATGTTGTTCTTGAAAGACAGGCAGCTGCATTCTGCATCAAATCAATTCCTCAGTGTTAACCCCACAAATGTCATATTAAGAGGAGGGCTGGTAGGATAATTTCTTAGCCATGATTATAATTTTAAGGTTGCTAATGTTATCTATGACTTTCATCACTCTTTGCAGTCCTCCCATCACAGAAGACTACTAAGAAATTATCTTTAGCACAGTGGACTTTTTGAGTGTTTGTCAATAAAATATTTTAAAATTATTTTTACGTCATTTTAAACACACCATGTAAAGTTTTGGCTTTTAAAACTGGTAAAGAACCACTGATATTACTTGAACTAAACCCACATTTAATTAAATCTTACTTTCAGCCTCTTTAGATGTAAAACTGGAAGAAAGCAGGGATGCATTTTCCAGGACATCCACTACAGTATTGGATATCCTCTTTTCCCATTGCCTTCTACAGGGATGTGACACATCAGTCATTCCTGAGAGGATGTCAGAAGTTTCTACTGTAACTGCAACACAAAAAAGGATGATAACCAGCATCTAACTTGATTCTCTGTCCATGAAAAATAGTGGTAAGTGTACAGCACTTCACTAACTGTGACATTTGATTCTCTGAGTACAAGTCTGAGCTTGGTAAGAGCTCCCCATATGTTTACACCAAATGTTTTCAGTCATTTTTTAACAGTTTGGCCAAGATTTAATTTTTTTAAAAACTCAGATGAGCAGCAAGACTCAATATAGTTGCAGAAGTAACAGACAGTAGCATGGTTTTCTAGAAGTGCAGACTTGTATGCTCTAATGGATCATTGACATTTAGGTATCACTACATAGAAGAAATGCATCAGCCTTAAAACTATAGAACTTACCCTCTTCATCAGATTTCTTTTGTTCCTTTGTCCTTTTACTCGTATCCTTAGTAATATTTTTCCTTTGTAAGGGGCTATGCTTGCTTTTATCTTTACTTTGCTTTAAAAAGAATAAACACTGCATAAATCATTATCCTTGTTGTCAAGAAAAACAAAGCAGTGATATTAACATGGCATTATTTTAGTTTTGCTATTGAATGGCTGGCCTGAAGACCTGAAAACTAAACCACTGACACCATGAAGCTAATTGCAATTGCAGTGTTATCTATTATTGCACTGCATTTCACGCTGCGTGCCCTTTTTTTTACAGATAATCTCAGTTTTTTAAGCTAAGCACATGAAGTTACTTGATGCCATTTGTGGGTTTGGTTTTTTTTTTACATTAAAGAACAGTAGCAATATAAATGAGTCACATTTCCAGGGAGAACAAGATGCACCCAAATATTAAGCTTCTCAGATTGACAGGTCTATTAAAAGAAAAAAGATAAGCCTACTGGCAACACGTGTTAAAAAATATACTCAATATGGCCATATAATGTACCCATAGGTGACTTCTTGGCCACCTGTAATATAATTTTCCTCACTCAAAATCTCACATGGGCCCTAAAATCTAGTGAGAATTATGTCCAGACTAGACTGTTTCCACAGCAGCCTGTTCAAATGTGTCCCTAAAACAAAGAAAATGCATAAATTTTTGCAGTATCCCAAAACTTAGAAGAACAAGGGAAGGACTTTTTTTGACAGGGTTATAAGGAAATCTACTTTGGAACTAAGTTAAATGTAGGAAGTATCAAATAGTTACAGTGGTGGGAAAGGCACAGAAAAAATCTACAATCTGAACACAGGTGACAGCTGGCCTAGTAGGCTGATCTATGGTTTCGCACATCAATAATTTTCCATTTGAACTTTTCTGTAGTGCAGAACATTCTGAATTACTAAAATACAAATATTATATTTATATTTGAATACTTACCCTATTTTCTTTCTTGTTACTTGAGCTTCCACCAGCCATGACATTACCTGATACATTAAGGAAGAGGTTCAAGAGTTAAATACCTTTAGCAAATATCTATGGTAAAGTAGCATTCCAGAGGTATGACAGCAACAGCACTGAACCAAGCAATGAAAATTACGTGAAAGCTTCTTCACACTCGGGTCAAGGTGGCTCATTCTCAACAGGGAGTGCCTCTACTATTCAGTTCCTTAGGTGTACAAATTTTGGTGTAGCTAAATTTATGCTTTAAAGAAAATCCAACAATCTCTCTAAGAATTAAATAATGAAAATACCTTGCTTGACCATATTCTGGGAAAGAAAGCACTGTCATATTTTAAATATATGCAATAGCTAAAAGTTTTGCTCATTTTAAGATTTAAAGGCTTCATTCTAGCACACGTCTTAAGACTCACAATGTATGTATTGTAGCTCTGCACTCTACTTCTCATGCTGGAAAATAATTTACACCCTTCAAGCAGGGGGGTTGGAACTAAATGATCTTTGAGGCCCTTCCAACCTGAACCATCCCATGATTCTATGATTTTTTCCATACAAGTTCAATAATACTAAATTTTGAAATAATTAAAAGTAGATTTGAATGTATAATACTATTTTTTATAGCTGTATTTCACCTTACATAATTTTTATGCAAGATCTTACAATTCCTAGCCATTTTGTCATTCCTTACATCAAGAAAAATGTTGCTGACTTACCCTTTGGTCTTGCTGCATTGCCTTCATGTTTCTTGGTTTCCTTTAACACCTCCTCAAACTCATTTGTCATCTGGAATGCGGACAAAGAGATGCAAGCACTGCACCATTTTAACCTTTCTCAAATTATTGTATATGCTACTTGTTAAAAATAGACTGACTATACAAAAGCAACGTTACAACAAACAGCTAAAAATACCTAATTTTAGCGGCCTCATGTCAATATTCAACTTCTATTTTCAAAACCCTTCTAAAAACTCAGTTTTCTGAGAAGTCTACAACCGCATTTATGGCTTTTAGAGTAGGATCTACACAACACTACATTTCATATTGTTATGCACCAACAAACTCCAGAAGAAACTGATTTGGTATCTAAAAGGCAGATACTATTGTTTAAATCTATAGACAAAGAATATACCATACCTCAGAAGGCAAACAATTTTTTATAAGTTTGGTTAAGCAACCTCTTGCAAGAATAGTAGTGGCTGATGGACGATTCTTGGGATTTCTTTTAAACATCTGTTTTATTAAGTAATGAAGTTCATAGGAATAGTGAGATGGCAGTGGATTGTAGGACCCTTTGCATATCTTCAGGATTAGATGCTTCCAGCTATTGGCTTGAAACTGCATTAAAAATGAATTAACATTAGAGAATAGAGTTTAAGCATAAGGTAAAAAAGAAGCTGACATAATTTAAGAGCAACTTTAACATTTACTATATAAAAATGCATGGTATGTATCTATGTAGACTGCCTATGACCATACTGATTTGGCTCCCAGTTTGACAGTTTCAGGGCTCTAATTCAGAGGTGTGGAATAAATGACCCTGAGTGAACAAATCAGTAACTTCCAATTTGTAGGGCTATTACACAGGCATTTATTTATGTTAACTATGACAGAAATGTAATTTGCTGAAAATGAAAACATCACAGTTTGCATTAAAAGTTTGAATAAAACCAGATCATAATGGACATTGCAAACAATAACCTGTACAACTGGAAACACAGTGGGAGTTGCTCCTATGAATTCAGGATTGTTCAAATTTTATTTTTGTAGGAATATAGCACTGAGAACATCTGGATCATCTTAGTGTCCTTTACTTCATATGCTTGAGATCAGAATCAAACTGCAGGAGTGAAACTCTAAGCCAGGAAAGATGCAGACTTTGATTTTAAAGAAAAAGAATAATCCTTGAAAGTAGCCTAACACAGCACAAATATCCTCTTTCCATGCAGAAAGTTTTCTTAGGGTACACCCCACTGGTTTGGCTGCAGAGTGCCAAGAATCCATGGCATGCAGCATCCTTTTATATCATCACTGACAATTTATGCAAGAATATATATGTGACCATCACATAAAACCAGATACATAACATTTCACTGCTGCTAAAGAGGGAAGGATCATAGAATCACTGAATGGTAGGGGCTGGAAGGGACCTCCAGAGATCATCTCGTCCAACCCCCCTGCCAAAGCAGGTTCACCTAGGACAGGTTACACAGGAACGTGTTCAAGTAAGTTTTGAAAGCCTCCACAGAAGGAGACTCCACAACCTCTCTGAGCAGCCTGTTCCAGTGCTCTGTCACCCTCACAGTAAAGAAGCTTGTCCTTATGTTTAGGTGGAACTTCCTGTGTTCCAGTTTGTGTCCATCACCTCTTGTCCTATCACTGGGCACCACTGAAGAGACTGGCCCTATCCTCTTGACCCCTGCCCTTTAAATATTAATAAACATTGATCAGATCCTCTCTCATCTCTTCTCCAGGCTAAACAGCCCCAGGCCTCTCAGCCTTTCCTCGTAAGGGAGATGTTCCAGTCCCTTCATCATTTTTGTAGCCCTCCACTGGACTCTCTCCAGTAGTTCCCTGTCTCTCTTGAACTGGGGAGCCCAGAAGCAGACACAGTACTCCAGATGTGACCTCACTAGCTTGGAGAAGAGAGATACTCTACTCCTTGGTGTTCCAGCTGAGCACTGCCTTAATAGCTGTGACACTTTCAAAGCCTTGCCACAGACCTACTTGGGCTGCCACACGCCTGTGCACAGACTCCATTATCACTCAGTCACATACAGTACAAACTTCCACACCCTCATACTGCTAGCAGTTGCAGCTGCAAAGTATCTTTTGATGATACACAGGACTTCAAGGCATAGCATTAGCTCAAGGAAAGGAAACTACTGCTTACAAAAAACTAAGACCAAATGACCTTAAATTAGGATGATCTCATTTTCTTGCAAAACAACCATATCCCAATCAAGGCTCTCTTGTTAGCTACGCATCTGTATATAGTAGCCAGAGGAAGATAACACATAAGCAGCACAGTGTCAACACTGTAACAGATAGTGTCCCAGAAATAACCAAGACAGAACCACCCATCAAGGTTCCCACCGTCCCAACAGGAGGACAGTGCTTGGACTTTGATTTGAAGAATAAGCAAAGTTTTATCATTGATGTAAGGTAGAAAACTGCTTAATGCTTACTATATTTTGCTACACTTGCAGATAATATATACCCTTTAACAAAGATTTTGAATGTCCTTGCCTCTGTCTTTAGTGATCACCTTGATTTTGTAAAATGCAATGCTTGTTGCAAGATCCCTGCAGATACCTGGAACCAGACTGGCACCTGCTGGACTCCTTAGTAAGCCCCAGATCACTTCACTGATACTAAGGAAAATGAACCAAGAAAGAAAAAAGCAACATTTCCTATTGACTTAAAAAATTTGAGTGTTTCACAGAAGAGTAGGTCCAAGAGCTGCATGTAGTGAAGGAGGAGCGGGAAGGGTGGAGCAATACTTCCTTCTTTCAGAAGCAGTAGCAGACACATCAGTCAAATAAATAATGGGCTGTTGAATCCATCAAGCCACAGCTAACTGCTAGTTAAATGCCAAGGAATTCCAAAACTTTTCTCATAGCAATAAAGATATACTTACTGGATGTCTAAGAGTGCACAGCTCATACAGAATACATCCCAGAGACCATATATCACTGTTGGTATAGAGAAAGACGACCAAAAATTACTATTTAATATCATTCCTAGAAAAAGTGAAATTCATTATGTGTACATAACTGAATCAAATAAACTAAAAAGAAATGTAAGTAACCATAACAGACAATACAACAATGTATTTATTCTTTCCAGTGGAAATGATATTGCCTATTTTATCCCACCCTGACATAAAATAGGATGACTGTCATATGCTTGTAGTCGGTCTTTTATTCCCAGAATGTCTCCTAAACAATTTGCTGCAACAATATTTATCCTTTCACACTTCAAAGCCTTTTTATTCCACGGCCCTTAGCATCAAATGGCAGACACATGATCCTAATTCTGAGAGTTGGAATTCTAGCCTTGCTAATGAGAATTCTCCTAATGAGAAAAAAGAAACATCATCTTCCACCCAAAGTGAGTGAGTACTGCCACCTGCACAAGAAGCCTTTCTTGGAAGAGGAGCAGAAAAAACTTAAGCACTAGAAGGATTCTTCCCTCCTGTGGAAGATGAGTCACTTGGTTCAGGTACAACCAGGCTCATAGAACAGATCTAGGGGAGGAGAAATAAAATGACTTTGTATTTTGGAGTCCAGGAGGAAGCTACAAACTTCATACTTTCAAGATGCTCTTTGAAGTTCATGCATAAGGACTAGAATAACTGGGATCTGTAAATCTAAGTCATCAGTTCTGTAGTCATTACCCCTACATTACCAGGAGTGGTATAAAAAGCTTAAAAAATAAGAGCAGCCAAAAAACCCAAACACATACATATATATGTGCATGCATACATGGTGCATGTGTTTGTATGTATATATTTACTCTCCCAAATGCACAGAGAGGTCAGCACACCAGTTTTCAAATTTTTAAGACTAAAGATATTGCCTAAATAAAGAGGAATTCGGGCCATTTCATCTTAAAAAAACTGTAATAACCTTTTCTAAATATTCATTAGCTCAGTATCTTTGCCAAACCACATATGGGTAAGCCACAAAGCTAGACTGAGACAACAATAAAGACGTACATCAACCAGGCATTATTTGTGACCACTGAAACACAGATACCTTTTGTTGTTGTATGGCATGCTTTCCCATATTTCTGGAGGTACATAGTAAGGAGTTCCCACATATGTGCAAGCATATGATGCTGGACTGTCGAAACAGCAACGAAAAAATGCCAGATGAAAAATCATTATTTAAGAGCTCTGTACTATTTATCAGTGGTAAAATTAAACTTCACACCACGGACATCAGCAGAGATACCACATACTGTGCAAGAAGGCGTGCAGATCCAAAATCTCCCAATTTGACTTTTCCATTTTGAGTGAGGAAAACATTCTGCATTTCAAGAGAAGGGCAGATTTACATATTTAAATACTTTTCTAGGAAACATTTCTGTATTTTGTACATACAAAAACCACAGTGACAATCACTTCTGATACTTTATATTTCCATTTATGTGCTTCTCCTAATGCTTTCATCAAAAGAAGAGTTAAGAACTATGTTGTGTTTAAAGGAAGATGGAAGGATGGTATGGGCCAGTAGCAGAGGAAGAACTGGAGCTCAGAAATGCCTTAATCTCTATGCTGTACTCCTACTACTAAGGTCACGATTTCTTTTTTATTTCTATCTTTCTGCTAGGAAAGTAAAAAAGAAAAAATGAGAGGCAAGATATTTACAAACTGTGTATCCCATGTTTTATACTGTTATTGATTTAAATTACACACAGTCTGTCACAAGCAGTGTGGAAAGGAAACATCACTCAGATGATGTTTACACCCACAATATTACATCACTCCATACACTCAACAATTTAATTTACCTAATATTCTTTAGCCTAAATGAAAAACACAGCATGTAGGAGTAACAGGAAATTATGGAAGATGGAGTTGAACTTTTGCATGCAGAAGAGAGTTTAGTTTATTAATGGCAACAAAACTTGCTCTGTTCACCTTGGATTTGATATCCCTGTGCAACACACGTTTATCATGAATGTGCTTCACACCCAGGCACATCTGCACAAACCAGTGAAGGATCTGAAAAGAGTAACTAAGAGTTATAATAGATCAATGCTGTATAGAGTGAATACTTTACTATAGACAAAAAAAAAAAAATAAATTAAGAAAGAAACTAAAAAAACCCCATGTTCAGAATATCTGAGATTTAAAAGTAACTAGTATCATTGCCTCCAGTCAGCATACAACACTGAATTCTTTAAGATAAAGTATATGTTAACATGGCAGAAAGAACGTTTGCTACCTGTGTCTAGAAAACCCTAATAATATGTTAACAGTAATGAAGCTAGGGAGTTGCTACATGGGACTTTATAAGCATGATAATTACAATTCCATGTAAATTAGCGAATTAAAAAAAATAAACAAATGAGTTCTTTTTAAAAGTACAGAATAAAGTTCTTAGAGATATTTGGCTAATCTAAATATTTGATTAGGTGAGGATTCTGATCTTTTCATTTTGACAAAGATGACACTTCTAACTGTGGCAGGAAGTAGTTTTCAATTGCTACAATGTCGCTTTGGCCTTTCTCCTAATTAAATTTATAGCCTCTCTGATAAAAGGAGTTAATGCCTGCTGAATGGTCTAAACATTTAATTGCTACATAAAATGCAAGCATGTACTCTCCTGGCTAGTTTCATTTATCTTGCCAAAGCACTTTATTTACTTTTCATATGCAGTACTTCTTACTGTGCTTTAAATTCTGGCTGAAGTTCGTGTTAACTTCTTACTTAATTGCATAAATTTATGCCTGGAAACCTGACTCTATTTTTCACACTGCCCGCACCGTTCTCAGATACAGACAGCAATTTGTTTTTTACTCCCTTCAGTTCAATTCTCATCTTGTTTTGCTGGAAATTATCAAAGAAATAATGTTTCTATTTTATCTATAAGTGTCTTTGTTTCACTTAAGTTACTTCAAGGTGTTTGTATATCTATAATTTATGTGATGCAGGGTGCTTCAGTTTCCAAGCAAATTGATTCCTAGGTCCTCGGTTCAAAGCAATGTCTTTTCTTACCGTATCTTCAGGGAACAACTTTCCTCTTTGGTGTTTAATCTTTTGCATTAGATCTCCATCATCACAATATTCCATCACTATATACAGATGTCCATCAGCTGAATTATAGGTAATTTAAGAATAATTAGTAATTTCATTAGCAGGGTAAGTATAGTATTGTTACTATAAAACTGACTACATGCTATGTATTATGTACTATAATAAACATCTATTTTGTTTATAACGTACTATAAACAAACACAAAAAGTACTCTTGATAGCTCAGGAGTATGAAATTTCAAAAAAAATAAAGATAGTCTAAGTTTTTATATTTACCTTCAAACGATTCTTTATAGGCAACAATATTTGGATGTCTCATTTTAGCCAAAAGAACTGCTTCCTTCCTAGAGTTCTCTACATCAGACAAAGACTGAAAACATAAGTACACTTATATAAATGTCACACTAACAGATTTTCATATATACATGATGCAACTCACTTTCCAAAAAGAAAAATTTTTAAGAATTGATCTTCAGTTATTTTTAAAAGTCATTTAGAAACTTGAAAACCCCATCATTTTTAAATCTATAGTTTATTACTAGTTGAAGACTTCTTCATTTTTTGGGCGTTTGTTTTTTTTTAATTTGAGAGGACAGGCATAGCAATATAGAAGCCATACCATGCAAATGTCTAAAACCCTGCAAAAGTGTTCAGCATTTTAAAATATATCCAGAACTACAATTAAAAAAAAAATAAAATTAAGCAGTGGGTGAGGTGATGTACATCTCACACTTACCACAGGAAGCCTTATTTCCTTCATTGCATACTTCTGGTCACTGATTCTATGATGAACTAGGAGAACTCTGCCAAAGGATCCCTCTCCCAGTACTTTCAACACTGTGTATTCTTCCATTCTTTATAAGCCTAGTCCAAATGCTTCTCTTCAAACACTCTTTCACAGGATGATCTTCTAAACTTTGTCTTGACTTTGATTAATTTTTTTAAATTTCTTGTTAACATAATCTGCATGAGGAAAAAAACCCTGCAAAATGAGAATGGGTGACAGATGTGGGTACCTACAACTGTTAAGCATTACCATAAATACAATTCCAACCAGTTACCATGATTTTGCTGAAAATGAGGCCTTTGGAAAATTCAACGCATACAGTGTATCTCTGCATTTTTAAATTCTGAATGCTAAAGCTCTTTGATAATTTTATAGACCTATAATTTAGTATCTTCTTTTTGTTACATGCACTTCTTCGAGTGGTTTTGTAATGCTATACAAAACTCACTGACACAATAATATAAACAATAAGCTCCAAGCTTCCAGTGACAATTCTCACCGTAAACAGCATAAGCTGGATCAAACTGGAAAAAGTTCCCAGCGTTCATGCACAAAGACCTCACTGACTATCAGATGTAGAGTAGCGTAGCATAGACTAGACTACACTACACTACACTAGGAGTAATATTAGTTGGAAGGGACCTACAATGATCATCTAGTCCAACTGCCTGACCAAGTCAGGGCTGAGCAAAAATTAAAGCGTTATTAAGGGCATTGTCCAAATGTCTCTTAATCACTGACAGCCACGAGGGATCAACCACCTCTCTAGGAAGCCTGTTCCAGTGTTTGACCACCCTCTCAGTAAAGAAATGCTTCCTAATGTTCAGTCTAAATCTCCTGACACAGCTTTGAACCATTCCCATGTATCCTGTCCTTATACTTACAGCCTATATGCTTTCTTCAAAACGTTGGTACGTCTAAGGTAGCTATCCGCAATTCCAATATCGCTTTATGTATATGCCTGTGCGCACACAGTGTTTTAATGGGCCAATGAGTTTAGAAAGCAGCTTGTTTTTCCCTCACCTTGAGGGGAAGCCGAATCCCGCCCGGAGCCCCTCAAGCCCAGCCGGGCCCTCAGCGCCTGAGACGCGGAGGCGCTACTCACCTCAGCGGGCCGCGCAAACCGCCGGGGCCTCCCTGGGGAAAGGCCCGGGGGTAGGCCCGGCTGCTTCCCCACAGACAAGCCGGGCAGCACCGACAGTCTCCGTATGGGGGAGTCGGGAGGGAGGACGGCATTTGCCATTTGCCCCGCCCGCGTCCCCGGTCCCGCCCGGTCGCTGAGGCAGCGCCCAGTACGGCCATAGCGGTTTTTCCCACCTTTGTTCCTCAGAACGTGCTAATGGGGCTTATTTATTAACAATATTAACAATAAACAGCACCCCACACACACCCAGCATCCTGTTAATACCCCCGAGAGTCTCTTCGGACACAAAGGTCAAGGTATAAATCCCTGTTAAGTTTCACAATTGGTTTGTCTTATGCAGTGACTTAATTTGTGTCAGAGCTTAGCAGTAGTGAATGAAATAAATGAAGCCTTAGGCCACATGAATTGTACTTTAATCGTGGCAGGTTGGGAAGTGTAATATATAACTAACTAATATAACGTTAAATACAATATATTCTGTAACAGAAGGAAATGTCTCAAAACCAGCTAAAGCTGTTTGCATAGAAGTCTGGGGCAGTTCTGTTGACAGAATGATTTCCACCATTTTGTTGTCCACACTGGAGAACACATTTCTACATTACAGACTTCCAGGTTAAAAGTGCTAAAAATCACCCCAAGCCCAGTGCCATGCAGCCCCAGAACCATGAGATGCAGCAGAGTTAAATCCCCCACAACAGAGTACCAGAAGTGCCTGCCTCAACCCTGTTCTGACCAGGACATGTTCAGTCTCGTGTTACTCTTTGTAGTACATACAGATGCTTGTACTTGCTTATCAGTGATCAGGAGGGTTCTCTTAAGGAAACATAGTAAAGTAACGCACAGCTTGGTATCTTGTTAAATAGTGTCCCTTCTAAAGGGACAGAAAATTCTAGCTAGCCATAAGGACCAGGGTCTGTTTAACACTGAAAGCTGAATGCTCAGCTAAGGTTTAAGTTATAGTTGATGTAAACTCTGCATACTGAAGACAGAAACCCCAGCCTCTGCTGAACATGAAAAATTTCACTATGTTCACTTCCAAATAATTTTGAGAATTCCAGTCTCAGGCCTATAGCCATGTTCTACAATTAGTTTCCAGCCTAAAGCCCATAAATAAAGGACAAAAACTCAGTTGATTAGTTTAATAAGTCTACCATATTACAGACTAATGCAAAACATTAGAACAGTCAGAGTAATTAGTGTATCAGACATCATATATGGGAGATTACTTGCTTAATAACCCTGGTAACTAAAGGAACTAAACTCAGTTTTGTTGAAATACCCCCTAAAAACAGATACAACAGTTTAAACTTAGTGTATAACTTACTAGTTTCAGTTCTCAAAAACTAAATGTTGCTGTAGTAGATATTGCCCTATTGAAATGCATTATTGTTTCTTAAATGAAGTTATGTTATGCAATTCTAAAGAATTTATAGTAATTGCAACAGGAAAACAGTAGATACTAGCAATATACTACAATCAGTATGTTATATGAAGTGTTAAACCAGTCCTTAATTCAATATTTAATGAATCATATTTAACATGAAGACACTGATGTTTACAAGTACTAAACCAGACCAGATTTACCACAATTTTGAGAAGGCAGAAATTTATAAGCTCAAAAGTTTAGTGACTCAGGCAGTCAAATTTTCTCTTAAGCATCCACATAAGTTTTAGATGGCTCCTATTTCAAAGCTGCTAAAAATAAACACCCCCTCTTTAAAAAAGATCCAATATTTAACTCTCATGTAGCATTAATATTTTACTCTTCTACTTCAGTATTTGTTTCTTCGAGTGCATTGCTCTGGTTATGGATAAATGCAGTGGCTTTTGATTCCAATTCTCCCAGCTGTTCAAATGAAGAGACACATGGATCTTGATCTTTAACAGAATCTGGAAGCTTGCACATCTTCTCCCGAAGGCGTTGAGAATATCGCAGAGGGGTGACAATTTTCAGGTCTTTAGCACAAGAGTCATTTGCCTCATCATGCATCTTCACACTTAGGAAAATTAAAAGAAAATAATCAAAACATGACTAAACAGTGACACCATCATAAATATTACCTCCATAGCATCTAGCAGAAACAAAGTCATGATTTCTGTTCAAGTCTTTCCCATTCCCTTAGCCAAAGGAAACTGGAAACAGGCCCTTTACCATTCATACAGTTAAAACCAGATGTACAACTCTTTTTGGGCAAAGTGTTTTCATCTGGAAAACCTCCTGAGAAGTCTCCAAAGGAAGGTTCCCTCCCATTCAATCAGAGGGAAACTGTTCTTCCTGCTATGAGGGGTAGCAGACAGCTACCAGGAGGCCAGCTTCATCAGATACCAGAGCTGAGCAGAACTTTCCCAAATCTGCTAACTTAGGAGAAACTTCGTGGCAAGAAACAAACAAAAAAATCAAGCATTACCTGTTTTGTCCTGAGATTTCTGCCTCAAGATACAATTAAGATAATCCTTATAGGACAGTGACACCTCATTTACTTGTGTTACATGATGTAAAACCACATCCACATTTGAAGAGGGTAGGACTGGAGACACCTACTTTCTCTTTACCAAGCTCAGTGTAGAACTGCTACTGCCATGTGGGCTGTGGGAGGAGATCCTATACCTGGAGTTTGTTTCTGCCACAGAGGTTTGATAACTCTGTAGTGAGGCATTCAAAAAGCAAACCAATTTCAGTAAATAGAAGAACTTATTTAAAAAGCCTTTCTTCTGAAGGAAGGGGAAGAAATTCTAAAAAACTAAGTTCTTGACAGTTTTCAGTAGGTGTTCACAAATCCAGTGCCTCCCCATTTCAACAGGGCACAAACATTTTGCAGTGTCTGGGACAACAGTACTTCCCATAGTTACCTGAAGTAATCTTACCGTTCCAAGTATGGTGTGGTAGGTGGATTGTATCTCATTGAGTAAAATGTGTCGTACTCCCTCTCAGGAGAATTAACTGCTTGGGCTGTATCTTTTACCCCATATTCATTCTGCTCTTCTGTTTCACATTTTTCTTTCTTTTTTGTACGTTCTTTATTCTTGTGCTTTTTCTTCTTTTTGGGCAAGATGTCTTCTCTTGGTTTCAACTCTAAATCTATTTCTTCATTTTTGATCATTTCACTGCTAGTCTCTGCCCTCTTGTCATCACTCTCTGCTTTTTGGTCATCATCATGGTCAAGATCCTTGAAGGCCTCCTGAACCTGCTCTATAGATGAATTTGGTTCCTTGCTGACTTCCACTACCTCACTTAAATTAGCTTCTACCACAGTTTCCCCTAAAATTGAAATATTGAAGAAAGTACAGCTGTGATTAGTTAGAATTAAAGAGAAGTTAACATTTTAGAGGGATCTCAGAAATCTTAAAGCTTTGCATGAGAATGAAAGTTACATATGCGTTGAGTCTGAGCCACAGCAAATCAAATTACTAACAATTTTAGTCACCCTGAAGAATCTGCAACTTGAAAACTCAGGTTAAGTACATCCTGAGAAGTTATTCTCAGAAGAGAGCAGCAGCTCTGAACAAGTATTTCAGGTAGTTTCTGAGATCAAATACTTGTCAGGTTGTGTTATATTGAACAGGAATGTATATAGCTACTATGCTTCCAAAATTGAAATCTTTATCACAGTAGGCACCTGCTAGTGAGGGAGTTTTTGTCAAAGAGGAAACTGATTTTTAGCTCACAAAAATGTTTATTTATTCTTTGACTACAAGGCTAAAATAACTCGACAATATTGCTTTGATAAAATTTAAGTTTGCATATGATATAATCTCCACTACTCATTTTAATATGCCCACAATAAAAAAGCATTAGTTTAATCAAGGCTGTCTTCAAAGGCAATTGAGTACAAAATGATCAGACATGTTTCCATGAAATGGAATTCAATATAGGCACAAATAATTTAAACAGTTCGCTCATGTTGCCTGTCAAGCCAGACATTTAACTAGAATGCAGAGACTTACCATCCTCAGACTTAAAAAGGCTTTCAGTATTTTTCATAGTATCTATTAGTGTGTGTCGTAGTTCATCTTTAGGCTGGAAGAAAAGTGGCATTGTTTTAGAGAAACAATTCAAAAATTAATCATCATCATATACCAAGTGTTATTTGCTGTAACACAGAGAAAGTAGTATAGACCACATGATGTTCATGTTACAAACCCTTTATTTAATGCTGTACATAAGTCAGATCACAAGTGAATCCTGTGTTTTCTGTATTTGGTGCACTAATGCTGTATTTGATGCCCTGAAATCTTGCTGATATTAATGCACAGAAATTAAGTCCATCGAGAAATGCAAAATTCTGTTCTGAATTCCTAGTGATACTAGAAGTCTTAGTCCTTAATTTCTTCTAGGTGGAACATCACATGGTATTTTGATGATCCTAATCCTTTGCTCTTGAAAATAGTATCTACGGTGATTACAGAGCAAACCAAATCCTTTTTTTTTAATCTTTGGGTAGGCCACGTGGCTTTCCTAGTATAAAAGGATTTATTAAAATCAGAAGTAATAGTATTTTACATACCATACTTTCATGCTTTTATATTTCTTAATCTCAAACTTCAAGACAAGTTGCTCACCATTGCTCCTGCCAAAATGGCCTCTTCATAGACAGCAAGAAGCTTTTCAAGAGGGCCCATCTGTTCAAGACGTATACAGCAAATCCAATATTTTGCAAGCTTTTTAGCTCCAGGAATGTTGTGTGTCAGATCTTCCAACATGGCGCGTACTTCATCACCCTGACATCCCTAAAGTCAACACAAGAGCAGAGATCTGAATGCAGGGAACATTTTGAGGTGCTATATTTTAGCTGGTTTTGAACCAGAAAGCAAGTATTTTTTTCTTTTCTTGGAGTGTAACTCTGAAAGTGAAGATGGCAAGTATTTCCAAGACTGGACTATGAACTTGAGCAGAATTGCCATTCCGCTAGTCTTCCAAATGAAAATTATTTATACAGTGTTGGAAGTAGAAATGATAGTAGAATGCATAGACATCTTCAGAACTACTTAAACTTTTTCCAGAAGTCCAGGCAAGTTTCTGAAATGCAAATGTCTTTTAGGTTAATTACTTCATAGCTACTCTCATTACATTATAGCTTTTCTACTATTATGTTAGCATTGTTGCCTAATCTTATTGCATAGTTCAGTAAGTAAATAAAGCTTAAAGTGAGACCAAATTTCTTTAGGTGTCAGCAAAAAGCTGTGATATTCCTTAACCTGGGGAGCAATTAGTCCCTCTGCATCAAGTCCAGCACATTCACAGGACTTGCATGTTGTAGGGACCTGTATGATTAGAACTTGGTAGGCAAGGGACTGAATACCTGTTCTGTTAACTGCAGACATTCTGCAAGAGTCTTGTTGACCTTTTCACTCTGTAATACATGCTCTAAAGAGTCACCAGAAGATAATTCTTGTTCTTCAGTTCTTGACTGGGGTCCCAGAAGCACAGATAGAGGAGGTCTCCTCATCACCTTTCCTCTGGATGCCCTCCATTCATCCAGGCGAGCTCTGCATGTAAGAATATTATCAGCTAAAGTAACAGATGTTTTATCATTTTTTACACTGACACTAACTAGGGCAAGTTATGCAAAGTTGTACTTTCCAGATAGTCCTTGAATCCTCTCCCTTTAATCCTAAAAGGAATACAGCTGTCATTTAGTCCCATGTGGAAATTTCAGGACTATGCATATCACTATCTGCTTTGATATCTCTCAGGTCAGAACTCTTTAATCTCCCCCTTTCCAATAGCAACAAGAGATTTAACTACAAACCTGTGTTTTCAAGGGAAGGTAAAAAAATGCTTCTGATTTATTTATCTGTGCCACCTCTTCCCTAATCCTCCTTCAAACCAGAAAACTATTTCTAAAGACAAAACATGGAAAGTAGCCCAGAGCAACCCTATCATTCAATTTTAAAACCTGAAACTGATGTATAAGTGTAATTCAGTCATCATATATATAATTTAAAGCTCATCTCCCCTAGACCACCAATTTTTAGTAAACATGACTTTCTAGAAGGAGCTCTACCAAGAATAACTAAATAATGAATGTTCACCCCATCCTCTAAGCTGCATTCACCAAGCTGCAGAGTATGCCGTTGACAAATGCTCTCCTTCAGCCCATAAACACACTTGCTTCTCTATATACATCCTGCATCAGTCATCTTTATTTTTTTAAAGCAGTGACATGCATGTGCAATTCACTTACAAGATTATCTGTCATGCTTAAGGCTGTCACAACACTTAGCCTAAAAAACAGCTCAAGCAATATATCTTTTATATTTATAACCACACAGGCCAAGCTATAAGCCTGAAGAGCTGCTGCAATTAGTTTGAATCCTGATTTCTCAGTATTAAGTCTGAAGTTTTACTCTGCTTCCTTTTGGCATCGAGTTCGAACACTCAGCTCTTTTTCAGCACATCTACAGCAAGAAATAGATCAAAATAGATATTCTTGGGAAGAAGGTCTAAATACCTCCCAAGATCAAGCTATGACAGTAATTACTTTACCTTCTCTCTTCTGCTGACTCTTTTGACAGAACAGATTTTCTGTTGCCAATAGCTTTAGAATTCTGTCCTGCCTTTGTACCAGGAACAGCAAAAATTTGTTTTGCTGGAGCATCTCCACGAAGATCTGCTCCTTTCTTCACTCCTGTTACTCTGCGGTCAGAATTGCTAGGAGCAGCCTTCAGTGGCTGTGGGCCCCTTCCAATCACTTTTTGGACTGGTACTTTCTTTGGCGCTACAGCAGATGTTTGCCATTTCTTCAGACTGGACTGTGAGTTAACAGCAGCTTTGTCAGATGGTTTGCTCTGAAATGGGAGGACACCATTTGGTTTTACAGCATTAGAGTAGTTTGTGACTTTGACAGTCTTCAGAACTACAGTACAGCTATTAGTGGACAAAGAACTTACTGCTGGTTTGGTGGCAGAAGGAAGCAGCTTCTTGTCTGGCAAAGAACTCTTTTCCCCCTCACTTTTTGGTGCTTTTCGGAAGGAGTTTATCTTAGATGGGATAACTTTGCCACGGTATGTACCAAGCACTGGTTTCTTTGGTAGGTTGACACTTGAATTTTGTTTTTCTGCAATCAATTGCTTCTCTTTTATGCTTCTTATTTGCAAGAAGGACTTGCTGAGTGACATATGCTGAGAATTTATTTCAATAACTTCACCCTTGGAAGCATGATCTTCAGGATTATAGTTTGTGCCTGACATGGAATTTGTCAGTGTGATTGTGGAAGAGTTTAAAATAACTTTTTTTTCTGAGGTTCCACCTGATTTGTTCCATGACAGTTTATTAGCATTCTCTTTATTTTCCTGCAATCAAAAGCATATTCATGGAGATATCAGAATTACGTTTATGCTGCATCTCACTTGTATCCAAAGAAGCTTTCACTCATTTACAGGACTAAAGTGATTAACAATGAATGACACTTTATCTACAAAAGTAGTGTGCATATACTGAGTAGAANGCCTTCTTGACCACAAGGCCACATTGCTGGCTCATGGTCATCCTGCTGTCCACCGGAACACACGGGTCCTGTCAATTATTGCAGAATTCACATCCAAAAAAGGATTGTTTAAACTCTGCCTTGAAATTAAGGCTTAACCGAGGGCTACACTTTTCTTCCAGAAGCAAAACTCTCAAAGCAACTACTGGCTTTTAACTGCCAAAATTGCCTTCTTAGAAGAGTCATAAAGTAGAAACTTGTTTTAAGTTGCACATAGTCAAAATCAGTATCTCAGTTTGCATGCCCCACCACTTAATGGTAGCATCATTCCTCCACTTGTGTGGGTAGCCTACTAGCACAAGTGAGTGAGTAAAGCCTTTAATTAGGGCATTAGGATGTGTTACCAGAAGAGGGAGAAGTTTTTACTAATGAGCTGTAGGATGTTGTAGTTAAGAATAGTCATGGGAGTTATATGTGACCTTACTATTCTGTGAAAATCTCAACCATATGTTCTCAGCACAACCTGAGCCCAGAGGCCCTGAGAAGTGGGAATTAGTGTGTTCCTCCCAAGAAGATGCATTACAGCAACTAATTCAGCATTGTCCAAGGAGCAGTTTATGGAAGAGTAAAAGATCCAAAGGCAGGAAAAACAAAAGTGAATGACACATGGAAGTCTGCAGAAGCTGATACTCTTCCACATCTCATGTCCTCATCTCTCATTCAGGCTTAGAAGTTAGATTTGACCAAGCCAGTAACTAGAGCTTGAGTACAAGGGCTGTTATTTCAGGAAGCTATGCAATTTAACAACTTTGAGATAACAGAAGACATTAAGACAGACCAAAACACCTCCCTTCAGGAAATTTCTAAAAAAACTTTGTTCTCACTGTTGGAATTTCCCCCCCTCCCAACACTCAGTTTTGAAATGTTAAGGTTTTTGCTTTCCTCCTCAAATAACCCCAGGTCTCTCAAATCTTTTGGAACCCCAACTCAAACACAGGTTTTTTTGTCTAGTTTTCTCTTCACTTTTCCCTGAGAACAGTTCTAGAGAAGAATCTGTGTTTTGCAATTTCTAAGCAGCACAATGATGTGCATCTTTATTCTGATAAAGTGACATAAAAATGATAGAGGGAAAACATTCCCTTGAACTCTAATTAGGTATTAGCATGTAGTTCTGATTACATTAGATTTACCAGCATCACAACTGAAAAACCCACACACACATTCACCAGTTTTGTTAGCTGTTTGGGTTTTTTCCATATAACAGAGTACAATAGAATAATTTTGTACTGTGACAGAAAACCTTGCTCAGATTTTTAAAAACTTCCCCAAAGAGTGAAAATATAATCCAAAAAGTTCTGAGAATCTCAGGAGTTGCTAAAATCTAATCATCATTTCATCAATAATGGTATCCTCTTTAACCCTCTCTCCAGTTAGGTACAAACTATCAATATGATCCATTACATACAGTAATGCAACAACTCTCCAAAAAGCATATGATAAGCAGTCACTGAATAAAGTTTTAACAAACTGCACCTGCAAACTTCTCATTCTTAAGTTGTTGAACTTAAAAACAGTTTAAGTGAGTGGAATGATGTAGCCACAGAAAGGAAGTTCCATCAGTATTTGAGTATCAGTCAGAAACTTACCATTTCTGGCTTTGGAGATGTTGAGAGCTGTATTTTGTCTTGCAGTTTGCTGCTGGTTCCTCTCCTAGTTCTGCTACTGCTTTAAAAAAAAAAAAAAAAGAAGAAAGAAAATATAAGTCATCCTGCTACGTAACAAAGGAATGTATTTTTAAAGTAAGTTCCCATGGTCCAGGTGACAGTCTGCAGGCTGAATTCATGTGGAAGCATTTCTGTTCAACTTGAGGTCTTCCTCCTGAAAAAATAAATGCCTGAGCAACCACTGATGAGGGCCCAGACTGCAAAACACCCCTTCATACACTGTAAAGAGCTGGCTAACAGAGGGCAAGAAAAGAGAACAGACCCTATTTACTGCAGGTGCCACCCTCATGTTTAGGGATGAGCACCAACCTGCCTGGCCTGATGCATCTGCTACAGAAGGTTCAGTTGCTTAATGCTGCAGTTGAGGTGGAGGGGGGAGCAGCACAAGAGGCCAGCCCATTTGAGGCAAGTCTGAACAAGAATACATAGATCCTATCACACTTGACAGGTTCCAAAACCTGCAGTCAGGCACCAGAGCTGGCATCAGACTACCCAGTGAGTAACAAAACTGTCAAGACAAGTATTGTCTCCTAGCAACTATGAAAATATATTGACAATTCAGAAGAAAAACATCTCAGTTAAGTAACAAATCCAAATTATTCTTTAAATGCTTCATGGTGCATTATTTGAAACATGTAGCACTGTTGCACGTGACACCAAGTAAGTTGGAAATGGAGGTACAATAGTGAAAATAAATATAATTACTGACTTTGAAATGCTGCAGAAAGCAGATTGCAACATGCTAACACCTCTGTGTCACCTACGATAGAGAATATTTAAGGGAAGTGATCAAAAGTTATAGAATCATTTAGGTTGGAAAAGACCTTTAAGATCAAGTCCAGCCGTAAATCTAACACTGACAAGTCCACCACTAAACTACATCTACACATCTTTTAAATACCTCCAGGGTTGGTGACTCCACCATTTCCCTGGGCTTGACAGTCCAGGGCTTTACAACCCTTCCAATGAATAAATTTTTCTGCAATATCCAACCTAAACACCCCCTGGCACAACTTGAGGCCGTTTCCTCTCACTTGTTACATGGGAAAAGAGACTGACATGAGCTCATTGCAACCTCCTTTCAGGTAGTCAACAGCATGGAATAGCGATAGGTTCACCAAAGAGAAATCTGCAAAATAAAAGTATTGGTCATACCATCTACATGATGGCTCTAAAAATGAGTTAACTGAAGACTATGAAAAGCCCTGGAATTTAATAGCCAGAGAAAAAACTGAAAGCAAAGAAAAGTAAAGCAGATCAAATGTCAAAATTAACAGTATTGCTACAATGAAAGTAGTTTTAGACTGAAATTTACCATTTGCAAAAACATGGCTACACCATGAGCTGATGTTAGAGCTAGAACCTTTGGTAATCCTTCACACCATCTTCTCAAGAGAAACTTCTGTTGCTTTTTAGGTCTCATACTAACTGTCCAGACTTTAGACAACAGGAGGAAGATTTAAATATAAGTCAATAAAAGGAAGCACTACTTATTAGTGATGGGTGCCCACATTCTGTTTACAGAATATTATGCCTGCCTGCTGGCCATCACACAGGCTTGGTTTTATTACAGTATACTTGCTTTTAGCAGAAAATAGTAGATTAATAACTATAAAACCACTATGAGGCAAGATCAAGTGGATTGTGAACATAACATTGAGCAGCATAGGCTGAGTAGAAAGAAGGGGAAAAGTTACTTTCAGAAAGAAGATTATAGAGACACACAAAGTGGCCTCTTGAGGTAAGAGCTCTGCCATGATGGTATCCTGTCCTGTCTCAGCCTCTGCAGAAGATTATATACTTCGTGACTAGCATTTGTCATGTGTTTGGTTAATGAAAACTTCTAGTATTTGCTGACACTATGTCCTGGTTTGAGTTAGAACCAAACCAGTTCTGTTTAGAGATTTCACTTTCCATCTGAGTCTCTGCTAACTAACTGCACTTTCTGAAGCTAACAGCATGTTTCCGCAGTGTCTGCTTCTAGCAGTGATAACACTCGATGTTTAGAGTTACTACCAAGGGTTGGTGTGGAGACCAAGGTCACTGCCAGATCTTGTGTACCACATCGAGGGGTGCAGAAAGTGAAAGGCTGCACCTGTGGCCAGGACAGGGAACCCTAAACTGACCAACATGGTATTCCATCCCATGTATGTCATATTCAGTATAAAGCTGAAGGATCATGAGGGTCTTGAAGGAGGCCTTCCTCCTCTTCCTTTCAGGATCTTTGGGCCTTCCTTCTGCCTTCGGTGGACCCATCCTTTCCCTTCGTCCTTCACTCCTCGATCCTGCCTTCGATTCATGTGTTCCTGAACCCAGCTCCTGAACCCAGTTCCCATCAGCTGCTGAGCCCAGTCTGGAACTTCGCCAGTGTCTGCTCCACAGCCTCAGTGGTGACGGTGACATAATTGCCATCAGGGAGAGGTTGGATTCAACACTCGTTTAATATATATTCCCTTTTATTATTATTACCTTCATTAAAGCTGTTTTAGTTTTCTTTTCTAATCTGGAAGTCTCTCTCTCATTCCCTTCCTCTCCCATTTGGAAGGGGAGGGGGCCGTAAGTCTCCCTCCCTTATCCTCTTTCTCTTCCTCTAATTGGGGCGGGGGGAAAGAGGGGTTAATAGAGAGCATTGGTTTGTAGGTGAATTGGATATAAGCCTCGACACAATAAAAGTATTTAAGGAAATCCACATGGTCACCAGTCTTGCTGCATAGTCTCACCTTCTAATTGAGGCTCTTTGCAAGAACTATTTGCATCTTTCCCACCAAACACGAACCTTTCTAAAGCAATGTAAGCCATAGCAGAAATCCTACCTGGTCAATGCCTGGTTTTCTTGAATGGGCACACCAGAAAAGGTTTTTTTTCGTGATAGATATTCTTCAACTTTTTGTCTTCTTTGTTCTAGAGGGTTTACAAAACAAAACAGACTTATTACATTTTCAGCTAAAACAGTAATGCCAAACTTTGTCTCTTAGAAAAACAGAAATGCAATTCAAAAAGCATCAAAACATTATGAAACAAAGATGCTGTGGATTAAGAAAGTCTTTAGTTTAATATTCACATCTTTTGATGTCCTACAAATTCTGTCATTTCTTGAAAAAGGCTGTATTCAAGGGGTGGTTGGATGTGATTCCACAGCTGTACAATCAAATGCTTAATTCTTTTCTTGTATACTCTCCATGGTAAAAAGTTGTCACCCCACAGAATGAGGTAATTACCCTGAGAACCTCCTCCTAGTATGGAAGAGCTGAAAAGGGCAAGTTCTTTCTCATACACTCACACACCAAAGCCTGAAACACATAGCCATCAGGGTAGATTGAGACTTAGGCTTGCCACAATGCTGTTTCATTTTGGTTATAGCAATTTTTTAGCACAGCTGTCCAAACCCACGCTGAGTGAAGCCTGAGAGGCAGCGTACATCACCTGCTTCTGAAGAGGTCTACACCAGAGGTGTACCTGCCAAGAGATGCTGCACAGCAACAAGCTCAGCGTGCATCCCAGGTACCTTCTGCTCCTGAAACTCAACTCTCAACGATTCCAAGCCCCAAAGCAATCCAGTTCGTTTAATTTGCAGAAGCCAAACCGGTCAGAAAGGTAATAAACGGAAGAGTGCAGGTTTAAATCGGAATATTTGCTCCTGTCAATAGGATGCTCTTAATTTAAGGCGTGTCTTTTATCATGAAGAAAGGCTTTCACCCAGAACCCTGCCGGGGGCACAGAAGCAGAGGGGAGGGAAGAGGAACACAGGCTCCAGCCCTGCGAGGGGAGGTGAAGTCTCACGGGGCCGCTGGCACCGCTCAGAGCCCTAAGGCAAAGACAGCGGGCGCTACTGCCGAGACCTGCCCGGTCTCTGGCCCCACCTAAGGCGCTTGCCCTCGTCTCCCTCTTCCCGGGGAAAGCGACCAACTCCCCTCTCCCACCGGCTTCTCTCACCGGCTCCTCCCTCAGCCGCCGCAGCTTTACCCGGAGCCACGCGGGGCAGTCACGACAGGCAACCCAGGTAGCGAGCGCCTCGGCCCTGCTCGGCCGGGAGCGGAGGGCGGCTCAGCTCCCCGGGGCTCTGTCTGCCGATGCCCGCCCCGCAGCCTTACCTCGGTACGCGGGCTCGGACCTGCGGCTGGCGGGGAGCTGAGGAGGAGCCCGCGCCGCCATGACCGCCCGCGACATAAACGGCACTGCGAGGGCCGTTTGAATCACCCGCCGCACAGCACCCCCCTGATTGGCCCGGCCGCGGGTCTTGAACTGGCCAATGGCGAGCCGGGTTGGAGGGGGGGCGGTGCCGGCGCGACATGGGGTGGGAAGATGGCGGGCGCGCCTCAGACCGTCGCTAGGGGGCGCGGAGCGGCCGGGGATGGGGCCTGGTCGGGGCGCGGCGGCGGCGGGCGGGGAGCGGCGACGGCGAGGTCCCAGTGCGCTGGCGGGCCCGGGGCAGGGGCTGCGCGCCAGCCATGGATAGGTTCGCCTGGACCAGCGGGTTGCTAGAGCTGGGGGAGACGCTGGTGGTCCAGCAGCGCGGCGTGCGCCTCTACGACGGGGAGGAGAAGGTGACGGGAGCGGCCCTGTGCCGGGCCTAGCGGCGCGGCGGAGCCTGGCAAGCCGGGGCCGGGGGAAAGGGCACGGTCACGGGCCCCAGCCAAGGGGGCGGCAGGGGACGTGACTGTGGGTGGTGCCGGAGAGGGGAGGGTGAGACGAGACGTATGCAGGGGCCGGGCTGCAGGCGGTCAGGTGTGCCAGCACATTTTGCTCCCGGGACTGACAGGGTTTGGCTCCATGAAGAGATTGGCAGGGAGGAGATCTAGGCTTTGTGGGGCCCAGCAAGGCCATGGACGGCGTGTGCCACAGGGAAGAAGGGTTGGCATCCCCGTAGGGTGTGTGTAGCTGGTGTTACTGTCATGGAACCTGATGTTCACTGCTTGGGCTGCGACTTCCCGTGTCAGGGGTTAAACACGCCCCCGGGTTGCTGCGCCCAGCAAGCTGAGCTCTCGGGCTTTGATGTTGTCTACAGGGCATAGTACACAATTCACACTGGGGTCATCCTGGTAGCTGTAAAGTGCTCTTCAGCTCTCGTCGGGAAGGGAGCTTTCTTGCCCTCTGCTTTTATCCGAGCCTGCCCCCTCCACCCCTGGACTAACTACTGGTCCCTTTTTCTACACCACAGTAGTTGTATACCCTTATAAAATGCTGTGAAAACGTGCCTCGGGTTTTACAAGTAGGAAGTAATTTGTCAACACAGGTTTCCCACATACTGATCGTGTCTGATAAACAAAGAACTTTTCGACAGTAAAATAGGTAGAAGCAATACTTCTATGTGATAGGCCAAAGGATTTCAGACTGTGTATAGCATGTTCTTGTTAGGTTGCTCTGCTTTTTTGCATAACTTTTGTTTCATTGTCAGCAAATAGTGTTCCAAAGCCAATAACTCCGTTTTAAATATTATATTTAAGAATATTTATATATCTTGCACAGCATATGAAGGGAAAATCCTTCAGGATTTCCTGGGGGAAAGTTGACACATGAAGTTTGTGTATACCTATCTAATGCTTTTGTACTAGTTTTCTCCAGTGTTTCTTAAACGTCATTTATTGTGCTTTCTGGAAAAAAAAAGAGAGTGTTCTTACAATATTGTCTTGTTGAATCTGATTTGTTATATTGTGGTAATGTTTCCAAAATCAGTGCTTATGCAACTTCCTGGTTATATTTGTTATTGATCTGTTTTATTTTTCCTGTTTAGGTGAGATTTGATAGTGGAGTATTACTGCTTAGCACACACAGACTAATCTGGAGGGATCAGAAGAATCATGTAAGTTCCCCTTTTGTCTCTTTTATGTCATTCAATTGCAAATTCCATAATAAATGACAGGTAGTTTTCAATGAAAAGACTGCACACAGGGAGGAGATTTTTCTTTCCTTTATATATGTTTTATTTTACAGGTATAGTTCATTTTTTGTCTCGCAGTGGAAACAAAATCATGTACAGGAATGTTCTTTGACCCAGTTCTGCTTTAATAAAAGAACAATGCAGAGATGAGAATGGATGGAAATGAATTGTATAAATTTTCCATTTCTGTGGCACAAAAACAGAACAGAAAGGATCATGCACAAAAAAACATTGGTTTGGAGACTGAAGTTGAATGTGTCAGGCAAATCATAACGTGAACTCCTCTCCCATGCTCCTTGTCTAGCAAGATCTTTCCTTCCTCATTGTTTTCAAGTCCAGGTTTACCTGTCTTCTGCTCCCGCCATATTGTCCCAGACAGTGATTTGATAACAGGGCGTATTTGGTGGCAGTATTATTTTGCACAGGTCTTACCCTCCCAGTGGCCTCTTCTGGTGCTGAACCGTCCCTTCAGTAAGCCAGAACACGTGTCTGTGCTGCTGTGTAGAATTGGCTAGAGGTTAAGTGGCAGAACTCCAGTGTAGTAATGCTGCAGCTGAATGCTTTGTGTATCATCAAGCCACAGCCTGAGATTGCAGGCTGGAAATGGGTGAGAAGGACTACAGGGTGAGGAAGACTACAGACACATACAGAGCTCTAAGCATAGGCTGTGACAACATGCATTGCTTTAAAGCTGCAGTTGAATCATTGAATCGTAAAATGGTTTGGGTTGGAAGGGACCCTAAAGATCATCTAATTCCATCCCCCCTGCCATGACAGGGACATCTCACACTAGACCGGGTTGCTCGAAGCCCCAGCCAGCCTGACCTTGAACACTTCCATTGTTGGGGCATCTACAACCTCCTGAAGTCCTCCTTAGAGACAGGTTGGATTATGCTTATTTTGGACACAATCTTTTAGAAACTTAACCCTGGGAGCCAAAGTTTAGACATAGCATGTTCAGATGACAACTTTTCAAAGCTGAATTATATTCCTCTGGACTAGTTTTGCACAAGGTTAGCTGAAACACCTCTCGCACCCAAAGGCCATTCCCTAACAAATGTCACATCCTTGCTCTAAAGCAGGGAGCTACTAAGAGCTTTCTGCAGGTAAGGTCACCAAGGATGTTCTTAATTTGGTAAAACAGTGTATTTTTTATTTGGGGATTGTTTCCAGGAACAGCAGAACTATTTTTAGTACAAATTTTTCAAAATGTTTTGAGAGCTGGTCCCCAGGGTGGGGTTACTGTTAAACAATCAGGGGTTGATTGTCCAGACTATGAGCTGTTCTGTATAAATTAACCTGTCCTTGGCACAGTCAGTGTGAGAGAATTTATCTGTGCTAAACTGTCTGTGTTAATCATTTCTTATTTCTCCATCAGCATCTCCTTTTGAGAGGTGGGCACATACTGCAACATGCACTCCTTCTAATCTCACTTGGACTTCTTGCTTATTTGGAGTAACATGAAGGATTTTGGCTTCAGCAAGTCTTACAGCTGTCCATATCCCTGTTCTCTCCTCCCCAACAAAAGGATGACGTTCATCCCTTTTCCCCAACTTCTCCCCCTGCTCCTAGGCCACATGGTTTCTTGTACCCTTCCAAGAACAAAGAATTTGCTAAATTAGCAGAGAAGAACCTTGGAGAATAGGAAAAATAAAATCATTTTAACAAGTTAATTTAACTCCACAAAGATTCTGACCAGCTTCAGGCTTGATTAACAGAAGGGGCAGAAACATATGAGCAGGAGGTTGTAAAAAATTACCCAGTTCTGATCAGGAATATATAAATATTTTTGTTAGTGTGCTAGTGAAGTAGAGATGATTGTTTTTCAGGCTCTTAGGACTGAAACACGGGGAGCACAGCACCCTTTTATTTTCATGGTGAGTTGTTGGCTAAGCTGAGCTGTGATATACATCAGCCTTAGAAATCTTAGCTAGCTTGCCTAGGATAAACTTTCAGAGAGAGTCCCTTTTTACTGTGTCACCAAACTGTAGTAAACGGGGCACTTGTCGTTAGGTTACAGAGCAAACCTTTTTACAAAAGCAGACAGCTGTGTTTTATAGCTGCTGTCCTTACTTGCCATCTGCACTTGAACAGTATAGAAAAGACAGTGATTTCCAAAGGAAAAAAAATGTGATTCTTTGAAGTTTGTTACATAGCCAGATTTGTATATTTTAAATTATAAAATCATGCATAATGTGAGCATGAAACGTTAGAAAAAAGTATCCAATTAAACTCACAGCATTTTTAACACACCTCTCTTTTTGTATCCCTTCCTCTTGCTTCTCTTACCAGGAAGGAGTGATTCTAAGTTAATAAGTAAATAAGGTTCTACGTAATAAGTTTATAACTTTCTAGCAGTGAAATAAATGAACTAATCCTTTTGACGGTGTACATACTATATATAGTGGAACTCTTGTCATTTTCAAGACCTTTTTTTAACAAAAGTATCATTTTGCCTGTATTTAAAGTGTCCAGAGCTATGTGAGTGTTTTGCAAACAGTAACTGTTCTATGTAATGACTGTAGAATCTGGAGCCATAGAAGAAACTAGAGAGCTTGTGTTAAGAGTTTTTAGAACCTGAAGTACAACCCATGATTTTTCCCAGTGAGAGATTTACTCATTAGTTGGAGATCCTGCATGTATAGTTCCCTAATCTCCAACTGAATGAGTATTTAATTATTCCATGCAAAGAGGAATGATTTTGGTAGTAGGGATTGAGAGGGCCCTGTAATAGTGTTCATTGTAACCTGGTGTTAGACACACCCTCATGGCTGATGGAAGAGATAGCTTCAGAGAGGGAATGTAACCTGTTTCTTGTGTTCTGGGTGAATGTCACTAGGCTGTTGTGCAGAAGATGATGTTCACCAAAGGATGTTCACTAAAACAAGACCAGGCACCTAATTAGATGCTCTGAATATCTCCCTTGAGCAATTTCTGTCTCAAATGCATAGAGAAAGAGTTTAACCTGGGTAGGTTAGTGTCCCACAGATGGATACACTCTTGTTTCTTGCTCTGCTTTGTTTTGGCTAAAAAACAGTGTTGAGGTACATCAGTTGCTGGATACTTGGTTGTGGGATAGATGGAGAAATTCCTATTCCGCTCAGAGGATAGTCTAGTTTTTTTAAACATTCAACACTTAAAAGACTGATGCTTTTGGATATTATTTTAGCTCCAAAGTAACATCAATACAAAAATGTTTAGAACCTATGAGTACTGTGCATCTACAGGGATAAGCTGCAGTTTTCTACAAGTTTTTCTATACGTTTTCTACTTGTCTTTAATTGATTGCTTCTATTGTTACCATCATATTTCATATGGAGTGCCTCAGGCAGCACCTGTAGAAATCCGTAGTGTTTGTGAAACGAGGAAAAAGAACACTTGGTTTCAGAGAACGAATAGTCAGGATATGGCTTTAATTTCACTTATGTTTGTGTTGACTGTTCCAGGAGTGCTGCATTGCTATACCTCTGTCTCAGGTTGTCTTTATTGAAGAGCAAGCAGCTGGGATAGGAAAAAGGTAAGGTGATTGTCGTTGTCTGTTTCAGATGGATAGTTTGCACATGCGTGTTTTATGAGGTACCCAAGATTATATATTAATTCATGGTAGGTTCCATTTGCAATCTAAGTTTCCAGATTGACAACCACAAGAACCTGCTTCCCTCACTTGAGGTCAAATGTGTAAGAGAGTCAAGACAAAATGGCGTTTGATGCGAGTTGTTAAATAACTGTCTTGTAATCACTAAACAAGTATGTGTTCTAGCTTGCCATTTTCATTTGATTACTCATAAATGACAACAGTGGTTTTGCTGGATCTAAATTGGAAAGCTGATTTTAGTCTTTTGTGCCACAGAACTGTTTGGGAATAGAAACTCTGCCAGATCTTGTGTTATATAACTTTTCACGACCAGATGATTGATTTAGAGTATGGAAATGCTGGCGCTGGTTGGGCATTAGACAGAATTCAGGTGTTTTCACTCACATGAATAACTCATTCAGTATGGTATGTGTAATAAAGAAGTTTCACAAGAGAAAGAGAAAAAAATATTAAGTAAAGAAATATATGTGTAGTTGCCATTTACTTGCAGCCTATAGTCGGATGGGTAAGGTAATATGCTGGGGGTATCCAGAAGAAATGAGATAATTTTCTAATGCTGGAGAAGTCAAGTAAATGAAGACTCATAAAAAAATACCAGTAAAATGAAATGGGAATGATGGGCCTGCAGTCATGCTGTGCTAGCAGTCTGTTATGTTCCTAAAATAATGCTATCTCGGGGCTTGTGTTGGTGGTAGGTGTCATTTTAGGCTGTTATTTCCATGCATGTTGCCTTTGAATGTTGGTTTTGGACAAATTCACATAACAGTGTTCACAAGTGAGAGATACAAGTGGGATGGATTAAACATAATATTGAGACCTTTTGTTTTCCTGTGACAAAAATAGTGTATTTTGGCAGTAGTTATTGCAAGTCAAAAGCCAAATCAAATGACTACTTGATGATTGTTTTTATCGTAACTGAAAGATTTTTCAGAAATTATTGCTTGAAATGTTAAAATTTAGAATGTTTATTTCTTAAGAATTATTGTGAGTACATTTTAAGTTTGTGAGATGTTGCTGTTTTACAGGTTATACTAGTTTTTATGCAAGATCTATAATATTGAGTTAAAATACTTAAATGTTGATGCATAAATGTAAAGCATTATTTGATGTACTTCAGCTTTTATGCAAGATAAAGTTAATAGGGGTTTTGATTAACTGGTGAACTTTGATTGTAGAAATTTTTTTTTTAGATATTACAGAAAACTGCCTCTTATCTTTCCTTTAACTTTTTCTTAGTGCCAAAATAGTAGTTCATCTTCATCCTGCTTCTTCAAACAAAGAGCCCGGTCCATTCCAAAGCAGCAAATATTCCTACATCAAACTTTCCTTCAAAGAACATGGACAGATTGAGGTAAGCTGTGTACCATACAAGCCCAGCACATCAAATCTTTGGACATGTTTTTCTCCTCTTGCTGCGTCAGTGCTAATTTTCCATGATCTTTCCATGTTTATTTTTGAGGTGGAGCATTTTCAATACATCCTTTTGGAAGACAAACACTATGAGCCTTCAGGGTTCTATACTTTGGTCAGATAATGCAACTAGAGTTCCAAAAATGTCAAAAGGCATTATTAGGCTTTGTCCTTATTTTAGTAGTTTTAATATAATCTTATGCTTCCTCTTTTAATCTTTTAAATTGAACTCAGGATTTTCCAAAATGATGTCTCTGAAATCTGTTAAATGTTTAACAAAGTAAAAGATGTTTCTTTGTTTCTAACCCTCTGCTGAACAGGAATCAAGCAACTTACTTCTAATAATCTCTCTAATTGTATTGCTGAACACCTTTTGTTCCCTCAGAGCTTTGCTTCATTTTATGTTTTATAAATCTTTATTTTTTTTTACCTACACCAAATCTCAAAGGCTTTGAGCATTCTAAAAAAACCATAATATATTTTTAAAGGAAGGCTTATTATAAAAACCAAATTTTACTCTGTAAAGAAATTTCACCATTCAAGATCCTCACTTGAAGAGACTGAGAACTTTAACTCTGAACTATGAAAAAGGCTGTGCCTCTTCACTGCATAAAATCAGATTTTCAGCTTGAATTAGTTATAAATATCTTATAAATGCATGTGTTTGATCAGAGTCACTTTCATTTTTTTGAGAGCAGTTTTCAGCTTAGGACAAATGTAGATTTATGCCTAGTTATAACTGTATAGGTGTTTTGCCTAATCATAGCCTTACATATTTTAATGGTAATGTTCATGTCAGAAAATCAATCCTCCTGTCCTTTCTGGTTACCTCGCATATCAGTTACACTCCAGATCTTTTCTTTATGACTTTGGAATGCTTTCCTCTGAACAACCATAAGACTGGAATAGATTTTCTTTCTGGATTTTGGTCAGTGGGATACACTTACTGTTAACTAATTAACTAGTGCCAGCTTCTGGATTAGCTGTAAACAAACAAGTGATTGGGTTGTTCGACTTTTCTTCCTTTTAGAAGCATGCATTTGAGGAAACCTCAACATTTTTAACTTTAGCATGTTTTGGAACATTTTGAATATATGAAAAAAATATTTTCTAATAGAAGTACTCATGCAAGTTTAACTAGTAAATACATGGCTCCTCCTCTAATGTGTATAATTGTGAAGCTTAGATATTGAAAATTTCCAGATAACAAACATTGTACTGTGGATGTGTAAGTGTTATCGTGCTTTGTTGTAGAATGAAGTTTATTTCATCTACCACCGAGATGCTAAAATGTCTGTTGTCATTCTTTGATGTTTGCAGTTCTATAGACGATTGTCAGAAGAAATGACACAAAGGAGATGGGAGAACATGCCTACGGGTCAGACCATTCAAGTTAACAAAGATCCATGGGTACGTGCAGAGTTTCTGCCAGGTCACCATATCCCTCAGCACCGCATCTACACATCTTTTAAATATCTCCAGGGATGGTGGCTCCACCACTTCCCTGAGAAGCTTATTCCTGTGCTTTACAACCCTTTCTATGAAGAAATTTTTCCTAATACTCAACCTAAACCTCCCCTGGTGCAACTTGAGGCAATTTCCTCTTGTCGTGTCACTTGTTACATGGGAGAACAGGCCAACCCTCACCTCTCTACAACCTCCTTTCAGGTAGTTGTAGAAAGCTATAAGGTCTCCCCTGAGCCTCCTTTTCTCCAGACTAAACAACCCCAGTTCCCTCAGCCACTCCTCATTCTTCTCTAGACCCTTCATCAGCTTTGTTGCCCTTCTTTGGACACACTCCAGCACCTCAATGTCCTTCTTGTAGTGAGGGGCCATGCCACTTTGGTACCAGCCTTTCTAAAACACATTTGGCATCAAAGGAAAGGTTCATTATCATTTCCATTCTGATACTGCTCAGCAAGGTAAATTAGACTGTATTTAGTATTGTGTTTCTGTGGCTGCATTTCTTGAGGTAATCGTGTTTAGGTAAACACACATTTTGACAGCTCTGGTATGTATAGATCTTCACACAGGAGGCTTTAACTGAGATGAGCTGGAATGCTTAGTCTGGATCAAGCTATTAAGCATCTTCATATTAATAGCTTCAATCCAATAATGTTATTATCTGTCTACTACAGCAAATTCATACATGCTTTACACTTACTGTTTGGGTTTTTTTACACTGGTTTAAAAAATAAAGAAATACATGAAATATTGTATGCATGATACCAACTCTTTGGGGGAATATTTCCTGTCTTTTAATGTAAGTTTTTTTCACAGTGAGGCGGATGAGAAAGCTTAGCCTTTCCTATTTTGATTCCTTTCATTATTTTCTTTTGCAGGCAGGAAGAATAAGGGCTGTAGGAATTGTAGGGATCGAAAGGAAATTAGAGGAAAAAAGAAAAGAGACTGACAAAAACATTTCCGAGGTAAATAATACTAAAGTTTCAAGGTCAACCACCTGTCTAAGCCATTTACCTTCATTCACATTTTCTTTTAGGGGCAACTGAGACTATTTATTGGGGTTTTTTTTTTTTAATTCTGAATTGATTTAAGAGTGTATATTTCACAATTATTTAACCAGCTTTTCAATATATGTAAAGGTACTTCATTTAAATAGTTCCTTTCAAGAAGACTGTTCTTTGAAACTAAGGGTGTATATTTATAAAATTTATTGTGGTAGAATTATAAATCTGAGTTCAGTGACTTTTCAGCAGGGGAAGCAGAACAAAAGGGCATCTACAGAAAGAAACTAGTACAAGTGGGGTTTTTTTCCTTCTCCCTCCTTTTTTTCTTCTTTTTTACAGCTGACTGGTTTCAATTGAAAATTTTATATATATTAAGAAGGATACACCAATCCAAGCTTTTGCACATAACTGTGATGAAGTTAAGTTTTCTTCTTATAGTCAGGTTTTAGGCTTATAATTACAATAAAATGTTCTGCAGCCCAGGCATCAGCAAGACATTACCAGTATCTTTGTGAAGTACCTGGGCTAGATGGAGACTGTCCTTTTCCCCAGATACAATAGTTGAATTCCGAATATAAATACTGATGGACAACAGAGGCAATTAATTTCTTTATATACACCTGAGAGCAATATCCTCAACAATAGTCTGATTCTGTCTTGGTAGTAGAGATTAATGCAGAAGTACTTATAAACTACATGCAACAGACTTGTTCTCGTGGCAGAGCTTTAGGGGATTCAGGGCACCACAATAAAAAAAGGCATTCACTGCTCTGGTATGTAAGAAAATGACAATACCTTTGCAGGCCATGTGCTGTTTCAGATACTAGTAGCATTGAACATTTTCCTTTCTTTTTATGAGGAATGCAATGAATGAAGTTCTGTGCGTAGTTCAAAAGGTATTGTGGTTACATGCATGTGTATATAGTTCAAAAGGTATTGTTTGGTTATTTTTTCCTTTAATAGCTTTGTAAGAGAGTGAAAGAAACCCATTTATATGTGTTGTATGAACGGAGGAAAACCAGGGCTTGTAAAATCCTGCCTTCCTCCAGCTTTAAATGTTACAAATGATTTAATTTAAAAAATGGTGCCCTGGCTTCCAGGAAAAGGCTTCCTGCATCTGCTGTTCAGCGCTGATAAGAATCCAGTTCTTTAGCCTTTTGTTTATCTGAGGAAGTTCCTGTTAGGTGTGTGCACATTCCCGTTTGTTTCCAGGCCTACCCTCAGTGAGTCAGGCAGAGGAGGAGTTAGACTCTGCATGCTGTTTATTTAGCTAAATCAAGGTTTCTTTTGATGAATGATGTTTTCATGCAGGTTAGAGAGATTAGAAATAAGATGGAAAAAGCCTTGTTAGAAAACTTTTTGTTGATACCATACACAAGTACAGTAGAAGGACTTTGATTTACACTAGAGATTGGGAAATCTATTGTAAATTACTGAATTTGGCAGATTAGGAAGTAAAAAGAAATATCCCAAAGAGCAGCTTTTGTTCTGATAGTAGATTATTGTTGCATGGTGGTATATTTTCTTTTCTCCCCTTGGATCCAGCTTTATCCCACTTAATTTTGGATACCTAATTTAGGTACCGAGACTTAAGAAGGTACATTTCTCCAGTCAGTGGAGAAACACAGGCACCATTAGGAGAGATTCAGATGAAAAGCAAACCCTGACCTTCCCAGGAGGCATCTCTTTCTCTTCTTTGCATGTTGAATCTCAGACCAATAAGCTTCTAAGTAAGGCATCTAAATGTAGATGGGAACAATTGGGTCTTCCTGCACAAGTTCTGCTAAGATGTGTCTTTCTAGTGGGGAATTAGTCAGAATAAAGTAGGGATCACATAGAAGCAATGGCTAGAAGCTGTAGGCAAGATGTTTCTCTGGTCATTTGACATACTGTAACTGGACAACCTTCTTTGCTTGTGGCTGGAGGGGTTGGGTGCTGCTGCCGGGCAAGCTTTAGCTGAAGAGGTTCAGGAATTTTTCTCACACTAGATTGTTAAAAAAACGTTGTTTGAAAAGGTTGACATCTGGGAAAATTGTCACATATTTGAGAGAAGTGAGTGAGAAGGCTGAAGGTGTGTTGCTGAGGATGGGAGAAACGAGAGTTGCTTTTTAATACAGTTGCAACTTTTTTTTTTAACATGAATTTTTTAATGCTAGTTGGTTATTTTTACTAAAACTTGGGAATTGCTGTATACCTTCAGCTTTTTTTAAAGTAAGTTTTATTTAAGCCTAAAAGTGCCCTTTGTGAGTTGTTGCAGAATTGTATTTGAGACCATAGCAGCTTAATAAACTTAATAGATTTGATATAATTGTGGTCCTATGATGGATGTCCAGTTTATTATATTTTTTTGGTGGAAACAAAATAAGAGGTTTCTTAGACTAGAGAAAAAATGTTTTGTTAAGTTTTCCCTTGCTCTAGCAGGTATTTTGGGTTTTAGGCCCAACAACTAGAGTTTTCAGAGGATGCTTTTTATCTAGTTTTTGCCTTAATTTATTTCAATCTGATCATTTGTCTCGTGGACCTTATTTCATTTTCAAACTGTTTATTGTTTACTATGGTAGCACTACTCTCCTATGCGTGCAATACTTAAGAGATGTTACCACACATTTTCAGAGGTTTTGTCTCTTCAGTTAAGCATACCTGTGAAAGCAGGTCAAGAGAAGTACTTTTGTACTTCTGTAGCTTTACAGCTGGCTTGCTGCTGGCCAGAAACAACAGATCTCCTTGAGTGAGGGCTAACTCTTACAAGAAAGTTTGGCGTCACCACCAGGAAACATCCTCTCAGCTTTTAGGAGAGCATAATAAACTTAGACAGGTTAATCTTTTCTGGGCTTCAGTATCTCATTGTTTCTTCCTATCATATGGAATTCATAAATCATATTAAACTGATGTTCACATACTAGAAAAGTGCATGATTGATTCTTTTCTTGATTCATTATTGTTTACAGATTGTGTAGTTTTGATTTTATGACCTGATATATAATTGGTTGATAAATCTGTTTTATATAATTTGTCGCATTGTCATGTACTAATCTAAAGGGATGGCAGCTCACTGTATCCTTGAAGCTGAACACTGAAATTACACTGATCTACAGTGTCTGCTTTTCATTTCAGGCTTTTGAGGATCTCAGCAAACTAATGGAGAAGGTATGACATGTGTCACTTATCCAAGTAGACTTTTGCTTGTTTTCTGTTTTATGCATACTTTTCTCTGTTGAACTGAAAGTTGACTGATCTATATATCTTTCTTGGTAGGCTAAGGAAATGGTGGAGTTATCCAAGTCAATAGCTAATAAGATCAAAGAAAAACAAGGTGACATCACTGAGGATGAGGTAAATGAATTTTGTTTTTAAAGTCAACAGAAATGTTCTTATACAGAGCAAAAAGCTGTCTGGTTAATACATGTGATGTTAATGAAGAACACTTCATGGTTGTGTTTTTTTGTGTTTTAATTCTACACAAAGTAAAAGTGAATTATTTATTTTAGCTTTTCTTTTGCCCCTTTCTTAAAAGCAAAGATTTTACTCCTTTTGCGTAAATTTTTGTATTTTTGACCTCTGTTGGTCAAAAGTAAGTTGTGCTAAGTCTTGCCTTCTCTTTTCTAGTAATTGACTTTGTTGGTAGTAAGCTGAATGGATTTATTCACCAAAACTATCTTACAGTAATAAAATCAAAGACTTTTAAAGACCAGAATGATTCACATTTATTTATTTAAATTTGTTTGTTTATTTATTTAGACCATTAGGTTCAAGTCCTATCTGCTGAGCATGGGTATAGCTAATCCAGTTACTAGGGAAACATATGGATCTGGTACACAGTACCACATGCAACTGGCAAAGCAGTTGGCTGGAATCCTGCAGACACCATTAGAGGTGAAGTACCTAATTTTGCATGAGCTTTTCCCCTGCCTTGCTCAATTTTGATGTAAATGTGTTTGGGCTGTAGTACTGTGCCTCTTTTTGAAGTCTCAGATTAGCAGCACAGCCTCATATTTGATGTTTATGGAAGGAATATATCTCTTCTTTCTGAATTAAAAGGTTTAAATATAAGTAAGATTGTTTCTTTGGAGTAATGGCATCTCAAATTCTAATTTGCAAAATATCAGTGATACTTAGAAAATCATACTAGCAGTCTGTCTTCTATTTGAACAGCCCTGTATTCATCTGCAGAATATGATTTCTTTAAAGAAAGAGTGAAACAACACTGACTTTGAAAATATAAGTAGTCAGTCTTTAAACTGCTTAAAAATTACATATTTTGCAAATCTAGCACTATTACATAGACTACCTCTGCTTAGTAATATCTCATATTTTAATTTATCTGAAGCTATTGCAGAACTCAGGATTCTCAGCAAAAAGTTATATTTCACGTTGCAACTTATAAGGCTATGTGTCTACTAGAAAGCATACATATTACAAATTTTTTTTGAAAGCTATGTGCTACCTACTATGATCAGAATAGAAAACTGAGTGTGTCAGAGGGGTAAAAACAGTAAATTGATTGATTTATTATATTGAAACTACTTGTTCCTGTGATTTATTCTCTGCTTTAAAATCAAAATAATCAGTATTGATTTATTATATTGAAACTACTTGTTCCTGTGATTTATTCTCTGCTTTAAAATCAAAATAATCAGTATTTTGCATTTTAAAATTATTAGAGAAAGATAAAACAACTTAACTCTCATGCTAGAAATATGTGCTATTGCCTGGGTAGGTTTTTTTCCACCAAGGCCCATCATTTAACCCTGTTGTTTTCCCTGTTCAATCAGTCAAACGCAAGTTGAGATACTGTGTTTACTAGATTAATGCAATTTCTCTTACCAGTCTTGTGCTTAACACAGGAGCGAGGAGGGATCATGTCACTTACAGAAGTGTACTGCCTGGTAAATCGTGCACGGGGATTGGAGGTGAGAAGTTGATTTTATTAAATCTTTTATAAAGTGCGCTTTAGTGATAATGTAATTGAAGAAAAAGGATAAAAATATTATCAACCAATTGTTCACTCTGCCTAAGAGCATGAAGTGATCAGCCCTTTATTAATATTAGTTTTTACCTTTTTCCTTCCTCCTTCTTCCATGTTAATGGTTATGTATCCTCTATGACTTATTGTAATGTATGCTGCTTTTTATAATACCATATAAAAGCGAAGATCCATCCTTATCTAGAAAGAAAACTGGAAGAATGCTCAAGAATGGTGAATGTTTGTTGGTTGGTTGGTTTTTTTTTTTACAAAGTACGTCAATTCTTCCTGTAAACAGGGCAAGAAGAATTATCATAGAACACATAGTAAGGGAACAGAAAGGAACATAGAAGCCAAGAAAATAGAATGCACAATAGAAGGGAAGAAAATTAACAGTATTGTGTAGCCCCATGTATTTTATAGCTGTAGTTATTAAAACTTTGTTTTGGTGTTATGCGGTATACTTGAAATGCAGGCTGTGTATAAATGTGTTTTACTATTTTAATAGTTGCTATCACCAGAAGATTTAGTAAATGCTTGTAAGATGCTGGAGTCATTGAAATTACCACTAAGGTAAGAACTTTACAGATGTATTTATAAAAAAATGGCATTTAGAAGTCAGAACATGGAGCTTGAACGACTTAATATTTTACCTCCAGTAGATTTTTTTGTTTGCTTTTAAACAAAGCTTTGCTTAAGGGATGCTGCTGTATGCACCAACATTCACACTACATTAAAATACAATTTTTTTACCATGGTCCACTTTGCTAGAAAGACAATATTGTTTTCACTCCCAATACAGTTTTTTTTCAGAGTGGGAAGGGTGTTTAACTAAGCCCAGACATATTCTCTGCTCTTTTCAGCCTTTTCAGATTGTGAAGATGCTTTTAATGTTAAGTTCATTTTACACAGCTTTTTTTTTTTTTTCCAGTGTAGTTATAGGTGTGGATGCATTAGGAGTGTGACCATAGGTGATGCGCACAGGCTTTTAGTTACTTTGACTCTCACTTTTGATTTTAGGCTTCGGATATTTGACAGTGGTGTGATGGTGATTGAACTCCAGTCCCATAATGAAGAAGAAATGGTAGCTTCTGCTTTAGAGACAGTAAGTATGTTTCATTTCCTTCGAAGTTCTGACCGTGCTGGGGAAACTTAAACACATTAGGTATAAAAACTTGAGGTACAGGATTTCCTTTTGGGGTCTTAAAATACAAAATATTCCATTTCCGAATCTTCTAACTTAAATAACACTTTTCATCTTCAAAGTGCTGTGCAGGCAATAGTCTTAGTCTTTAGTTTCTCCTTAAGGAATAAATCACTTTTCCATCTCTTTACAAACTTCATTAATCTTTAACTTTCCTCCAAATAGTTTGCACTGTAGGATGAAATTCATGGCATGTATCAAGCACTTAAATTAACAGAAGTGGACTTCGGACACTGTACACAATGTGCTTGAAGGCAGTGAAAGTAGCTCTTAAAAGTTGATAGAGGCAGTTGTTTGGTTTGGGTTTATTTCATAAAATAGCACATTGTATGTATAACATCTCCTACAGTTTGCTGCTATGAAGAGCGCTCAGTTGGAGAGTAGTGCGTATAGAATTAATCTAGCTTCCTCAGGAAAAAATATAGTATAAATTGCTCAACGTGGTAAACCTTCGTGGGCTTGCTACCTCTGGACTCTTTGAAAGTCCTAATGTGTTTCATTATCCTGTGTCTTTTTCAGTGGGATGTCATTTTTTGTTTTTCATAAAGTTGAGGCTGGTTCAGTGTATCCAAAGTTAAACAGCAAAATCAAAGAGGTCTTTGACTTGGGTAGTCGAGAAAAAGTAGAGCTATCACAGACACCTTCTCACTTGGTACATGAGGTGAACTCTTCAGTGTGTTTTGCATGATTGTTACCATTTAGCTTTCTCTCATCAAAAAGATTTTTAGATAAGATAAATATACATAGGCATCTAAAAGATTCCATCCTAAATTATCAAAACTAAAATGCTTAAATCTTTCTATATATGTTAATCTTTCCAGTTTATTTTCCTACATTTGCAGAAAAATACCTAGTCTGGTGGGGGGGTTTTTTGTGATTATTTTTGGTTTCTAATTAATTTGTTGCTTTCAGTAAAAGTGCTTATCTCTTTGTAAGGAAAGGAAAAAACCTTTTCTTGATAACAAATGAGGTCAACTGCAAAAAGCAACAGATGGTGGATTTATTATTGAAGTGCCTTTTTTTTCTTTTTATTTTCGTAATATGAGACACTGACTCCATAGACGAATGTAAGAGAGAGGCTTTGAATGAGGAAAGTTAGCCCACAAGGGAAAGGGAAGATGAGTTCAGACTTGTGGCCAAAAAGCACCCTGTACTTAATATATAATGGACAGTAACATGAAGCTTCTAAGAAGTGAAAGGAAGTCATGAAGTTTCAGGCAGGAGAGAGATGTGGTTTTGAAGAGCTGGTGAGGACAGGAAGTGACTTGGAAGTCAAACCCAAAGTCACCCTTCATGAGAGAAGTGGTTTGGGAAGGAAAGATAATTAATCACCTGTGTGCATATTAGATTGTATAGCTGAGTTCCATTACTTTGATTTCATCACTTAGCTTTATAAAATCTCAAGTTAGGACAAATTTAATCTGAGTTTCTGTAAAAAGACTGCTGCTGAGAATGACGCAGAATAGACCCCTCCCCACCCAATTCCTTGGGAAGCAGGAAATGGCAGCTAAATCTGGATTTACAAGTTTGCATGAATCTGAAGCAATGGAGAAATGGAAAAAATATTAATTTGTAGGGTAATAAGATGTGGTTATCTGGGAAATTCAATGCAGTGATAAGTCATTCATATCTAATATTTTAAGTATCTGCATGTCCAACCTGTGTCAGAAGGTCTCATTTTAGTTTGTATTAAGTAGCATTGTTGAGACAACAGGGCCAAAGTTTTGAGTCTCAAAACTGAATCTATCATTTGTGTCAACCGAATGTGATAGTGGCTTTTATTGATGCCTCTAGTATGACATAATGTAGGGTGGAGTGCTAACATTTGGGGACTTTTCTGTAGGTAGTGGGGATATTTTAAATCCTATTGAACTCAAAATCTCCACTTTTATCTGAGATGACTTAGAATCATAGAATCATAGAATTGCTCAGGCTGGAAAAGACCTTCAAGATCATCGAGTCCAACCTCAACCTAACCTTACTACCCTAACAACCCACTGCTAAACCATGTCCCCAAGCACCACATCCAGATGATTTTTAAACACATTGAGGGATGGTGACTCAACCACTTCCCTGGGGAGCCCGTTCCAGTTCTTAACAACCCTTTCTGTAAAGAAGTTTTTCCTGATATCCAACCTAAACCTCCCCTGGCACAACTTGAGGCCATTTCCTCTTGTCCTGTCACCAGTGAGAAGAGACCAACCCCACTCTCGATAAAACCACCTTTCAGGTATTTGTAGAGTGCAATAAGGTCTCCCCTCAGCCTCCTCTTCCCCAGACTAAACAGCCCCAGCTCCTTCAGTCGCTCCTCATAGGGCATTTTCTCCAAACCCTTCACCAGCCTTGTTGCCCTTCTTTGAACCTGCTCCAGCACCTCCATGTCCTTTCTGTATTGAGGTGCCCAAAACTGAACACAGTACTCGAGGTGGGGCCTCACCAGTGCCGAGTACAGGGGCACGATCACTTCCCTAGTCCTGCTCATCACACAATTTCTGATACAAGCCAGGATGCCATTGGCCTTCTTGGCCACCTGGGCACACTGCTGGCTTATATTCAGCTAACTTGTCAATCAAAACACCGAGGTCCTTTTCTGTCAGGCAGCTCTCCAGCCCCTCCTCCCCAAGCCTGTAGCATCGCCTGGGGTTGTTGTGACCAAAATGCAGGACCCGACACTTGGCCCTGTTGAAACTCATACAATTTGCTTTGGCCTATCGCTCCAGCCTGTCTAGGTCCCTCTGTAGAGCCTTCCTACCCTCCAGCAGATCAACACTCCCTCCCAACTTGGTGTTGTCTGCAAGCTTACTGAGGGTGCTCTCAATCCCCTCATCAAGGTCATTAATAAAGATGTTAAACAGGAGTGGCCCCAGTACTGAGCCCTGGGGAACACCACTCGTGACTGGCCTCCACCTGGATTCTACATCGATGACCTGCCCTGGACAGGTCTTTTATTTCCTCACTTGGGCTTCACTGTTTGCAGAATCACTTAGTACAGTTGGCTATGTGAATTCTGATTGTGACACTATGCTGCTTTCTGACCAATTCTGATTTTTCCACTCTTTTTTTCCCAACCCATCTTTGGAAAAAAAAAAAACTGAAGGAAAGGGTGCCCTGTGATTTTTTTTACAGATCAAACTGTTTTCCATGTTCTTTTTTTATACTTGGCAATTTTCCCAGGACACAGAAGAGGTATTTTTAAGGGGAAATACTCGTAATTACTTGTACTTTTTAAAAATGCAAACAACTAGTTGTCTTCATGAGGGATTTGCTACCAATTTATCACTTCAATAGGTTAGACCTGATTTAGTAGCTAAGAGAACTTCATTGTTCTTTTCATGCCATACTTTGTTTATTTGCATGTTTGCTTTTTGACAGGTATCTGAAAAGGGTTCTCTCACAGCTGATGAGTTTGCTAAGCTGGTGGGGATGTCTGTTCTCCTAGCCAAAGAAAGGTAAGCCATAGTTGCCGTGTTTAATACCTTCATTATCCGGTTGTCCCCAAGTAACACAGCATGTCTTCTTTTGTTTTCTCTAGGCTGCTTCTTGCTGAAAAGATGGGCCATCTTTGCAGAGATGATTCAGTGGAAGGCTTGAGATTCTACCCAAATTTATTTCTGACACAAAGCTAATGTAGTTTGTGTACAATTTGTTACGTAACAGTTGAAGAGAGCAGAGGGCAGAACCCTTCCAACAACTGACTGGATTTTTATTTTGTTAAGCAACTACAATGGAGATGAACATTGCAATGCTTTACAGTTCTCAGGTACTTCAAGTGCTGAATCCTCTTATGTGGAACTGAAAGGAAATAGGAATCACTAGGTCGAAGCATGTTAATTGTCTTGTGCCGGCTAGCTCACGTTTCAAGTTTTATTTGATGTGCTCTGTAGTTTCTCATTTCAAGAGAAGTCAGATGAAGATTGCACACAAGTGAAAGTGGAGAGAATATCTCTGTAGCCTGCCATGAGGGTCGGCACCCAGAAGACAGGTTACTGCGTACTCCAATTTCAATTTGTTTGTGTCTAGAGCAACAAAGCAGACAGATGTATCCGTAGTGATAAGAAAAGTGATCCTGGTGTGTACTGAGGTATAAGGAACAAACCAGTGTAGAATAACCCTTTCTCCCTGAAGTGAACGGTTTTCTAAGAGAATCTTGGGGGTTTTGTACTTCGACACAGAAAGAACCTGCTGCAGGAGAGATTGACATATGTTACGTGACTTTAAAAACCACCATGTTTATTTTGTCATGTCTTATGCTAGTATCTCAGATAGAAGCATTGTTAGCACAGACTTCCTCCCTTCTCTTTCCTTGTCATCTTCCTTCCTGTCTCATTATGTTGCACTTTGGGTGCCCTTTCTGTCCTCTTTTTACATCACAGGGCATAGTAGCCTCCCATCACTCTACCAGACTCTGCTTTAATGTGCTTGGTTTTTATCTTGTACTTCTAACGAATGATCATTTGTTTGTTTCATCAGCCTATTATCTGTTTTGGAAAGACGGTTCATTTGCTTATATCTCGTATGCAAAAATTAATATGCTTTCAGTATCGAAGGGAGGAAGAAGACTATCACCCTGTGTTTAATAGTCATGAGGTATCACATTGTTTGGTATTCCTTATCCTGTGTTCACACTGAATGCAATTTGATAGTCTCAGTTTTCATAACTCCAGTGGAGTTGTTACATTACTTGAAGATCTGTTGTCATGGTAATAATGGTAAGTGGATGTTTATGATCCACATTGCTTAAATTTTTGGCATTTTTAAGTGACCAGTTTTAATAAAAACCAAAATTCATTTAATGTATGGGTGAAGACAGCATATAGGTAACCACACTGTGATTGCAGTGTCCAAATTGACATTATAAAAGAGGATAAAAAGGCTTTTAAGAGCCTGAAAATATTTTCAGAACTATTTCAGTGTTACCGTAGCTTGGGCAAGGGTTAACAGCCTGCCAATAAGGAGTTCAGTGCAGAGATCCCCACAATGATGAGGCTTTTGGTTCATAGGATGCTCACTTAGATCTAGGGAACTGTGTCCTCTTATGCTTGCCACGAGCAAACTTTTATGCACTGCTTTCTTTAGGGTGTTTTTCCTCTCTTTCATGAAGGTGCTAAAACTAATGTATTTGACACATCTGAAGGAACCAGTTCTGCACTATTCTTACTGTGTTAACCATCTAGTATCACCTCTTCAGGAGCCTTATGGCCTGCTGCTTTCCTTCATTCTCCTCACAACCCACAGAAAAGACCTGTGCAAGGTACACCAAGCATCACATGTCTGAGGAGGGACTGAAAAGTGAAAAATTCAGAAGCAAAAAGCTGCTTTGTGAAGCTGTTTCTTTTGCCCAATACCCAAACCTGTCAAGGGAGACCAGTGGTTTATGGGCCTGACCCTCTCCCCACAAGGGGGCATATCTTCTGCAGAAGGAACAAAACCAGAAAGGAAATGCCAAGTGTAAGCTCCTAGCCTCTGTTGCTCCAACCCTGGGCATCTCATTATCTTAATTAAGCAATAATAGTGAAGCCTGTTTAGAATGCTTTTAGAAAGCTTCTCAAGCTTTTATTTCCCAAAATTTTGCTTCATGTATTTTGGATCTTTTTCTACAGGGAAGAAATCCATAGGGTAAATTGTATAGCTGGTTTAGAATTTAAACATACACATGGATAAATGACTACTAGAAAGTAATAAAAATGAAAAGATTTTCTTAAATGGACTGTTCTGGTTTTTGTTTTTTTTCTTCCTAAATGTTTTGGGCAACTTTAAAATCTTCACACATCAAAATCTTGTGGTTCCATGGGGCAGGCTTTTAAAGCACATATTTTCGCTGTCTCATTTTGTACCTAAAAGGGTGCAAGATAGTTTTTATTTAAAATTAAAAAGCAGAATTAAATGTAATTGTAACGCCCTGGTTCTGTTACAGAGTAGCCTGTGACCCATCCCAGCCAGAATCACAAAACTGTAGGTGTCTGCACAAGGACCAGTTCCATGAGGGAACCAGGCTGAGTCCGAGCCACACATACTTCCTGTGCTGGTGTTTGAAAGGCCTTTGACACGTTGGACTGTTTTTCCATCTGGAAGACAACAGAAATGATACATCTGATACTACTGAGAGCCAGCTGTTGGGCAGACAAATGGAGTGACATGTTCACAGGTGTGTGGTGTCATGGTAGTACTTCACACTGTCCTAAATGGTCATTGCCTGGTCCTGCTTCCATTGGTACTACCAGCAAAAAAATCTCTTGGTTGTGTTGAAGCAGGATTATAAGAGAGAGGAAGTTGTCATTCTGGCAGGTCATTCTGTTTTAATACAGAAGCTGCCTATGTGAACCTTTTTGGTTTGATTATTCCTAGAATATTTGTGTCATGATACATGAATATTATCTCACTTTCCTGAGGCTGCCCAATTACAGAGTCTTTTGAACACAAGTTTACAGAGGTCTGTTCAGAAAGTGCTTGTTTTTTTAATGGAGCAGCCCTAAACGATGATTATGTTTTTCATTTCAAAACGTGGGTCTTTTATACCTCTTGACAGGAAGAGGACACTGCTCAGGAATCTACATCTGTTCCATTTCTCCTTTGCCTTTGTTTTCAGAAAAATTATATTCAGCCTATGGAAACATGGATCTGATCTGAACCGTATTTCTGAAGCGCAAGCATTTTTTTTTTTCTCTCTCTGAAAGATGTATGAATGTATTTGGAAGTCTTCAGAAGTGTATCTTTAATAATCGCTACTGGCTGCATATTAATTAGCTAAACTCCTTAATGTTCAGTTCTTCTAAATGGACTTTCACTATTTGTTCAAAGGGCCTGACTGTTCTTGTAAAATTAGTGGAGGTGGTGTCACCAAATTCATGAGGACAGTAGTGGGAGATGGCGGGAGCCTGTTGCTGACAGAGGTTCCTACTCCCTCAAGCCTGGGAGGCTGTCATTTGCAACTGACAGTTCTTTCAAAATACATGCTGAAAAGGCAAGAATGGTGATTCAAAATTATTTGTGGATTTGATGTGAAATCACTGTTTTCTTGGGGAAGAATCCCCACCCCAATGTTTTTTTCTTCTGTGCTAGATTCACAAATCACAATTAGGTTGTTTTTCCTATTCTAGCAATTCCTGTTTCATCCTAATTCTCATGTTTCAGGCATTCATGTGAAATAGAATACATTCCAGGTCATCTTCTGCTGGAAAGACTTCAACTATCATTTTGTCCTCCCAAGAATGAGGCATGAGCACTCATGCTAAGAGGGTATTCTGGGGACATCTGTTGGCAACATCCATCTTTATTTTAAGGAAATACTTAAATGCTTTTTAGAGCAAAGGCTCAAGTGTCATACCTCTCAGGTAGTTGTCCTGGCCAGCAGGCCTGAGAGTCATTTTTCTTTATGGCTTAGAATTAAAGTACTATTCAAATACTTAAAAAACACCAAAACAGAAAAACTTGAACCTCAGTTTCAGAAAACCTCATCACCTGCTAGTTAGTGCACACTCATGAGTGGCAGACCTGACAGAAACCACCCTGCTTCATATCCCTGCTCCAGACCAAAGACCAGGTAGGATCTCTGGTCTCCTGCTAGACTGTGAATGCCATGACTTCAGATTCCTACTGATGAAAGAGCACATTAAACCCTGCTCAGCCCTGCTCACAGCAGCGATGGACGCAGCAAGTTCAAGGTAAAAGGGGCTGGTGCCACTGGAATAGTTGCAGCACTTTTGTGAACCTAGTCCTGCTCCGAGCATAATCACAGAATCACAGAATGTAATGCTCAGAATACTTAGATGTTTTGCTTTGTTTTGTTCAATTCAAAGGATTTTATGAACTTGGAGAGTTTTACTTAGCTGAATTACCATCAAAATGATCTCAGGGAACAACTAAAGGAGGGGACTGATACAATCTAAATGCTGGTTCACTGTATTTTTGAAGTCAACAGTCAAATCAGTGCTCCTATGTCCCTTGCTTCATACATGCAGAACACTCCCAGAAACTCAAAACCAGAACTTGTTCTTTTAACCAAAAAATTTGCAGGAGGATACATGCTGTGTGAAGTACTCTCTTTTTGCAAGGAACAGTAAAGGTGGCACAGAATAAATTTGTGTCTGTTGCTGGTGTGGCGTTTGTGTTGTGGCTATTGAATGAGTTACTTCATGTAGGTACAATTTGTTTCAAATGTTGCCTAAATAGAACAGTGTTTGACATGGCGTATGATGAACATCTGTTCTTTCAGCCAGACTCACAGTTTTGTGCGTGGCATAATTCTGAGTTTCACTTCACATCGGATGGAGAATTGGAGGTGTGTCCTTAAATTGCAAAGATAACTCTGGTTTGATCTGCCCATAAATGAGAATGACAAAACTCCCACCAACTTCAAACCCAACTTTTGTTGAAATTATCACTCATTAACAGCTCTGAAAATATGTGTATTGGGCATGGCTGAGCTCTGATAGCAAGTAGGAAGAGCTTAAAACAGGTTCTGGAATAAGATGACAAAATGTTTTGGTCTCTTCAGTAAAAACACCAAACTAGGCACAATTTATGAAGTGACTATTTCTGATCTTTTTGCATTCCTGTTGTTTCTTCCACAATGTTTTGGAAAAGCCCAAGATAACAATACTTTTTTTTTTTCTTTTTTCCACTGGGACTCTATTTATAGTTTTAAAAGTCAGAAGAGACTATTATGACCATCTCGCTTGACCTCTCGGGTAACAGAAGCTGGAGGACTTCCCTTACTTGATTTATGTTTGAAGTAGAACTCTTCTTTTAGGAACAACAAGAGATTGCAACTTCTGGGAAACCCCACCACAACTCTTGGCAAATTATTCCAATGACTACTAACTGTTGTAAAAAATGTTTTCAGTGTACATAACTGGAGTTTGTTTAGCTTTGGCTCCTAGCCACTGGACCTTATATTTACTAAATCCTCCATTAAGGGTGAGTTTCCTTCATGCCAGGTGTCCTGGCACGTAACTGTTTCTTAAACAGATAAATCATTTGGCGTCCTTCTGGCCACCACCTTCTCCTGTTTTCTGCCCCTCTCAAGGTTTTCCGTAGTTACCTACCAACCACCTTAAATGGTGAACACCAGCACTGGACCAACAAAAGCTATTGCAAAAGTCCTAACTGCAGAGGTAATTTGCTTCCCCAGTTTTTATATGCCCAGCCATCCCATACAGGCTGCATGACCACACCATCAACCATGTGCTTGAATCTATGTTAGTGATTGGTTCACTCCCCATTCACACACCTCAGATGTGAATGTGACTCAGATGTCAGACTTCTGCTGGACTCTCATTCCCATGGGTATCTTAAGAAAGAGGAAAAGTGGGGCTTGAGGGTGGTCTTCTGTAAAACTGCACTGGGCTAAGTGCACTCAGCCTGGTTTCCCGGTGTATATCCAAAGCTAGACTTCTCCTAAGCATGGTATAAAAACTGTAAGCCTGAACCACAGTGGGGTTATTAACCAACACTGTAGATGGCTCAGGGCTTCATCTGATGCAACCTGCCCTGCAGCTTCCCTGGCAGCTTAACAGATGCTTTCCTGCAGATTTGCTCCCTCAGGGGCTGCCCTTTGTGCTGTGGTTGTGATTATTTCTCATAGTGACAGGTGAATTTCATTTGATCATCTCTTTATTTTGGTAAGGTATCAATGGTAACTATTCTCTCCTCAATTTTCCTTTTAAGTTTTGTGTTTCCTCGCAGTGATTTGATCAAGGTCATACTTCTTGCACTTGGTCATAATACTTTCAGGTCGGATAGTGGCAAAAGTAAGATGACATTATTCTCTGCTCAAAACCCGTGGGCAGCAGCATCACCTAACTGATGTGACAGTGGGAGCTCAAGATTAGCTGACAACTCAGTATGATCTCCAGATCTTTGTGAAGTAATGAGTACCTACGAGGGAGCTGCACACCCTATAAAGCAAGTCCTACATTCTTTGTTCCTAGATATGTAATTTTATGGGAGCTATATTACAATATGTATAGTTTGCTAAAGCCCAGCTTGCTCAGAGATTGCTTGGTGGGAATGACCTGTCTTCAGGATTTATCATTCTCCTAGTTTGTGTGTTATCTGAAAACTTGAGCAGTGATGTTACATCCTCTTTTAAGTCTTTGATAAGAGTTTAAAATTGCTAAAGTTTAATCCATGCTTAAATCTTTAGGTAAATAGGTCTTGACACATTAAAAGGACATTCTGATGTCCTTTTTATTTAGTCGACATTTAATTGTTTTAATTGTTTTAATGCATTCTGTGCTAATTTTTCAGAAGTGTCCTTGGTGGAAATGTCAGGACTTACCAAACTAAATATTCTATGGAAATGCAAAGTATTATTACATTCTGACATTGCTACCTTTACTCACCAAACTTGCGACATTACCTACAATACATTTTCCACCAGCCTTTGTCAGATGGCATTGGTGAGGGTACTCTCCCTTTTTATGACCATCTTTTCCATCCCCATGTCTGGAATCAAGGTAAGGCTGGCAGGTCTGTATCAGCCAGAGGGCTGCTCTCGTTGTACAAACCAACCCCACCAATAAAACCCCACACATCAGCATTCACCCAGTGATCTGAAACCTCCACACCACCTCCAGACTAACTGGTTGGAAAAATAGTAATACAAATTGTCTGATGCAAGTTTATCCACAGCTGCTGATTTTAAGTTGTTTAACTGGAGCTGCTCTTATTTTACATTCTCAGGCTTGCATTGGAACGGGAAATATTTTGTTACCATCCTGGAATATGGCTCCATCATATATTTTCCACCCCAAAACAGAGCAGAAATATTTACTGAACATCTGTGTTTCTTCTGCATTCCAATTAACAAGTCAAAATTTTCACATACCAGTGGATTGGTAGAGTAGCCACCATTCTTTGGTTTCAAATACATATTAAAATCAGAAAAATCTTTATCACTCAACATTGCTGGCTGCAGATCTCACCTTCTTTTCCGTTCTTTATAAGTTTTATGCTTCTGATTCCTACTGATTCCTGACAATTTCACCATTTTTCTACTTATTTTTATAAATTCAGTGTCTTCTGTAGTTAAATTATTAGTATTCTTGTCAAGACTGTAGTTTCTTCAGCCAGTGCAACCTTTTTTTTTTTTTTTTTGATAGCTTAGAGAAATTTTCTTGAACAATGCAGAGGTATCATTTCCAAAAGGACACATTTCAGTTTCTCCCTGTTTCCAGCTTTCTGAAGTTTCCTCCTAAACCATCAAATATTTTTATTACTGTTTTGGCCAATATCTTGTTCATCCATAGCAGATGACTAGTTTGTATCCCAGCCAGCATTACTTTGGGGGTTTCACAATTAATTCTTCTTTGCCAGTGCAGATGAGGGCACACAGAGATTTCCCTTGTTTGCATGCTTCTCCTTCTGACTCAGGATATTATTACTGTTCCCGTTAGGAAGCTTGAGGTCATTTTAATATCGGTGAGGGGAGGCTTTTAGCATATTTTGCACAGATAGAGATCACACACAGTGTCACACCCATCCCCCCTATGCAGAGCAGACAGGGAATTCGGTAGCCAGCCGTTCTGCTTTCACACCTGGTGGTCTGTAGACAATATGTGCTACTACATGATCTTGGGTTTATGCCAACGGAAAGAAAGAGACATTTTCTTCCCAACCCAACTGTGCTGGCAGGAGGGAGAGAGCCACAAACCAACACACCACCTTATGGCCACTGAAAACCACCAACACAGCCAATCTGGTGGTGCCCTTCTTACAAAAGCCATCAATTTGGTTTGGGTAAATTCAGGCAGATGGGTTGGTTTCAGCTCATGGCTGGAGTCCATGTGGTGGCTTTGGCCTGGCTAAGCAGGGGGCAGCTGCCTGCAGACTCTTACAGAGTCATCACTACATGTGCAAGTGTTTTCTGCACAGCTGCCAGCAGCTGGAAAACAGGTAATCCCATTTTTACAGGCCAGGATGCTTTCCCCTGCCTGACATTCCTGTCATGGCTGTCTTTAATGTTCCAACCACATGAGCCACCTCAGCACAGCACAGTGGTTGGCCTGCGCTCAGGTGAGGTCCATCTGCACACTCCCCGCTTCTTTATTGCACCAGTGGCTGGTGCTACAGGTCAGCAATTAAAGGTCACTCTCTCTTTGTATTCTTCAGTGTCTAATTTTGTTCTCAGCGTTACGCTCGTGGGCTAAATGAGTATTCGTCTGCTCCTTTCTCCTGTCCCTTCTGTTATTAGTTTCTCACTCTCCAGGGAGACCAGCTCTAATGGCAAGGAACCCAGCATTTCATCCGCCGCTAGCCAGATGCCTCAGAGACCAGCTCTGCTGAAGTATTTTAATGACAAATATGTTCCTGATGAAATTTGGATGGCACGTTAACAAAGACAGATCTTAGTCCTTCACATCACAGCAGGTGTGTTACGCGCAGACATAATCCAGTGAGCTTCAAAGGGTTTAATAATGTAGCCTGTGTGTTTATCCTGTGTGCATCCTCCTGCTATCTGGGGTTTTCACCATTTCTATCATGTAATCACTGGGGCAACCTGTGTTTTTTAATCACTATTTTTTGGACTCTGTCCACTTTTGGAACGCAAAGGCGAGATGGGTCTAACAGGAGGCACAGAGTGGGAGCACAGCGACCTGAGCAGCAGTCTTGGTTTTGTTTCTGGCTTTACAATTTGAGCATAATCTCAGTGAATCAGTTTACTCTGGCAGAAAAATGAAAACAAAGCTTTTTTCATCAGGAGCGGGAAGCAAAAAGACCAAAGATCACTCATAAAATACTCTATGGCCATTGGATCAAAGGCACTATAATAAGTGCAAAACACTGTGATATGAGTAAAACATCTTGCCACATGTTCCAGACTCTTTCCTGCTGTGTGGATTTCTTTACTTTCTCCTCTGCCTTACGATGGATGAATTACACTTTTTTCTCAGTGATTAAATTTTTAAGAAGTTGTGTTCATAGAGGGAAAAACCCTGGCAAAATACTCACTGATATAAGACTTTTCAGATGTCAAACATATGCAGCAAGATAGACCAGAGTTTCAGTCCCGGGACTTCAACAGACATTTTGGAGCAGGGAGACATTTGTCTCACAGTCCATCCCCTCTGAACTTCCCCATCATCTGTGATCTCCTTACAGGATTATTGTCTTTATAAGCACAGGTGATTTATTACCTGTTTTGTTCAAACCAAACCCAGTACCACGGTGCATCCACTTGTGCCAGTTGGTACCTTACGCAATCGATATGAAAGGAGCTCCTGGAATGACTCGTTAGTCCCTCCAAAGCACCACCACCTGGAGCCAAATTCTTGCTGCCAGACGAGTGACCCAGACCAAGATTGGGCATGGAAAGCTCCTCCTTAATCAAAGAATGGTTTGGGTTGGAAGGGACCTTTAAAGATCACCTAGTCCAAGTGTCCTGCCATGGGCAGGAACACTTTCCACTAGATCAGGTTGCTTAAAGCTCCATCCAATGTGATCTTGAACATGCCTAGGGATGGGCCATCCACAACCTGTTTCCGAGTCTCACCATCCTCATCATAAAAAAATTTTTCTTGTGTCCAATCTAAATCTACCCTCTTCCAGTTTAAAGCTGTTGTTCCTTATCCTGTCACTACAGGCCCCGGTGAAAAAAGTCTTTCTCTGTCTTTCCTATAAGCCCCATTTATATATGGAAAGGAAGGGTTGAGATACGTCACCATGAGACATGGAGCTGCATCTTCTGCGGTATCTGATGGCAAAATGCAATGACCGTCACTGGACAAACATCTGTATCCCTTCTCCTACAAAATATCAAACATTGAACAAAACCTTGCAGACAACAGAAAGGAGAGTTAAAAAATGGTATTCAGCTGTATCAAAACAGAACAGGCAAATATTAGGAATTCAGATTGTTCAATTTAAAATGTTAAAAAACAGCATGGAAAATCTGTATGATACATAAACACTTCATTTTTTGCTGTTCAGAAATGCAGTCTGCATTCCTCAGCAAGTGTTCATCTTGCCTTCCCACAGGTTTTTGATGGTACTCCAGGTTGCAGTGTGCCTGTGAAGCATTAACCACTGCAGACCCCAGCTAACAGATGCAAAAGGGTTTGTTTTAGCACTGGTTGATCAGAGCTGTCAGGATGGCCGAGGATGATGGGAGGGGCCTAGGGCAGGCAGCAGCTCTCATTGGCTGCTCGGGCTCGGCATTCATGTGGGGCAAGGATGCTCATATTGTGTCAAAGTTCTACTTTCTTGGTCATAGAGATGATTCAAGTTGACTAGGAGCAATGTTTTGGATTTCATTTTGGACACCAAACGTTGACAATTACTTCATTTCAGGCCTTTATGTCATGTCCATGCTTATTGTGGATGAATTACGGAAAGCAGGAAGATCCATTACATGTAACACCAGCTGATTTAAACGCCCTTTTGAAACCCTTTCATAGCTTTGTGGGCATCTGGGTATCCAACAGTCACAGACTCCATGTCAGGGAAATACATTTAACTTCGGTTTGAGATAAATGGATGAGTCTGTTGCATAAAAACAGATTGAAAGTTTCTTTTAAAGAAGTCTTGCTGCAAGAGGATAGTTTTATTCTGTCACAACAATCCCTGAATATTACCCATATGCATAACAAATACCCATGTGTACATGACCTTTGCTGCAGGCAGGCATGTTAAGGAGCCAGCACTGCTCTTCACTGTTTATGAGATCAGTTGATGCCCAATCTTCACTGCTGCAAGTTGACTCTGCAAAGCAGCCTCCCATCTGCTCGCTGCTCTCTTCATGAAACAACAACCAACACCAGTGCCTGGCTCCATCACACAAGCTTGCACAAGGACGGATGCCTTTACCAGCAGCTAGCAGGAGGGGACTTATGTTATAGAATCATAGAATCACTAAAGTTGGAAAAGACCTCCAGGATCATCAAGTCCAACCTTCATCCCAACATCTCCCTGACCATTCAGGACTATGTCCTGAAATGCTACATCTACCTGTTTTTTGAACACCTCCAGGGTTGGTGACTCCACCACCTCCCTGGGCAGCCTGTTCCAATGCCAAACCACTCTTTCAGTAAAGAAATTCTTTCTAATATCCAACCTAAACCTCCCCTGGCACAAACTGAGGCCATTACATCTTGTCCTATCATTAGTTACTTGGGAGAAGAGACTAACACCAGCCTCACTACAACCTCCTTTTAGGTAGTTGTAGAGAGCAATGAGGTCTCCTCTCAGCCTTCTCCAGGCTAAATCCCAGTTCCCTCAGGCACTCCTCATGTTTTCCAGACCTCTCACCAGCTTCATTGTCCTTCTCTGCACCCGCTCCAGCACCTCAATGTCCTTCTTATCCTGTGGTGCCCAAAACTAGACACAGTGCTCAAGGTGCAGTCTCACAAATGCCGAGTACAGGGGCACGATCACCTTCCTACTCCTGCTGGTCACACCGTTTCTGACACAGGCCAGGATGCTGTAGACCTTCTTGGCCACCTGGGCTCACTACTGGCTCACGTTCAGCCGTCTGTCCACCAGCACTCCCAGGTTCTTTTCCTCCAGACAGTTCTCCAGACACACTTCCTAAGCCTGTAGCGTTCCTGGGGGTTGTTGTGACCTGGCACGTTGTGGTGAGGACTCTCTACTGACCATAAAGGAAACTTGCGGAGAGGTGCAATAGGTGGAGACAGCCACACATCACTCCAGCAGCATCAGCCGGGCCAGTCTGGGAGCCTGGCTCGCCTCCCGAGTGTCACCTCGACTCGCACGGCGGCTCCCCAGCCTCCTCATGGCCGAAGGGAGGTCCGTGACCGTTCCCCCTGGGAACCCGCACCGCGATGCGAGGGGAGCTGTTGAAGGCCGGGGCTCGGCGGAGCCCTCACCGGGACCGGCCGAGCGCGGGGCGCACACAGCGAAGGAGCCCCGGCGCGTTCCTCCCTCGGCGGGCGACCGTGGCCCTCCCAGAGGCTCTTTTCCCACCGGGGCTGCCACACCCCGGCGGCGGGCGGAGGGTGTGTGAGGGCGGAGGGGCCGAGCCGGGCCGGGCAGCNCTTCAGCTCCGTCCCTGCGCGCCCGTCCCGCCCCGCCTGCGCGGAGCCGCGGGCAGCGGCGTGGAGGTGAGGGGGAACCGAGTGCCCTGCCCCGCGGCTCGGCCGCAGCTTCCCCGGGCGGCGGGGCGGGCACGGGAGGTCCCGGTTCCGCGGGGCGGGGGTGGGTGATCCCGGGGCGGCCGTTGCGGCGTCTCGCCCGGGTTATCGAGAGGCCCGGACCGCGGGGGAGCCCCGGGCAGCAGCGAGGGAGCCCCGGGCAACCGCGGGCTCGGAGCGGGCGGGCTGGCGTCCGGCGGCACGGAGCCCGGTCTGCACAGGCTGGGGACAGTCCGTAGGTCGCCTGCGAGGGGTACTGGCAGGACCGCGCTGGCGTTGCTGTAACGCTTGGTGGTTGAGGTTTTTAGAGATACTGCAGGTTCCTGGTTTGTACCTGTCCTGTGCCTAAATTTCCCCGTGATCGCCTCTCCCCCAAAGGCAGGGACCGTCCCGCCTGGGAGCCCTGGTGTTGGAGCGCTCCCGAAGTGCCGGCAGCGCTGACACTTGGAAGTAATCGTTATGGTTTTGTTACTGTGGGTCTGTGATTGATTTTAATGTTTTTTAGTATGTTTCGTGATTTCTACTTTGTATCGGTCGCTAGATCAGGCGGGTGTTCAACAAAATCAGTGTAAGGCTTAGGAGACAGCTTCCCAGTTCTCCTTTTAGGACTTCATGATATTTCAGACGTGCTCCTCAAACATATTTCTCATTATTTCAGCTGTGCAATATATATTCCCCATAATATCTTTAAGATAAACTCCACGAAAAGGGGAATTCCAGAAACAGTGAACTCTGTATATGTATGTATTTTTTAAAAACCTAGAGGGGAAAGGAAAGAATGGATGACTGCATTCCATCCCTTGTGCCATAAGAGATGATCTAATGTATTTAATTCTTTGCATTCATTATTTATTATTGCTTGGACACCTTCCCAAATCTGCTTATGCTTAATAAACTTATTTTCACTGTACATTTTCCAAAGTAAATCTCGTCCATATATTCAGCCTACTGTAGCCCTTGGGTTTCAAAGGATGGATGTTGCTGGCCAGCTAGCTCTTGAATTGCTGAGTTGATATCAAAAGGAGCTGAAAAATCCCAGGATTTTGTGAGATCAGACCCCAAATGTTGATGAAAATAGGCTTTAGCAGCTAATTGCTGGGGTTTTTTTCTTGCACATGGAGAATCTGGTGCTGTCAGTTTCAGCCTAGTGAATTTAGATGCATAATTTTAATAAAGCCATTATCTGATAACAATGTAAAATTGTCTGATATGTAAATAAGAATGAAGGATGCCTTTGAGGATGTCAGCTCTAGCTCCCCTGCTGTGGCAGGCATCACATACGTTCTTTTCTTTCTAAACTCAGTATCCTCTGAGGAGTGGCATATTTTTGTCTCTGACCACTCTGACTGGTCAGCAGTGATTAGATTTTGATAAAATGTGATGCACACCTGAGGTGCTCCCTCTTTTATGTCGGAGGGGAGAATTATATGGGAAGTTCTGAAATTCCCAGCAGGTGGTAACACTTCAATAGCTGCCTAATCCCATTGCAATAAGCAAATGCTGGTTGAAAATAATTAATCTCTTTCCTGCCATACAGATAAAATATCTTAATATTGTGGAAATGTTGCAGATTTTTTGCTGTTTGTACTGCTGGGTGTCCCTAAAGTGAAATGGAGGGAGGATTTAGGCACTTTCAGGCTTTTCCGTCTCGAGACTATTTTACTGTCAGCCTCTCATGCATAACCAAAATTGTGCAAATTTCAGGTTGCAAATATGATGGAGAAATGTTTACTAATGGACAGCTATTAAGGAAACTGCTTTTCATCTGGGAATTTTTTTTTCCCCCTTCACATTCTTACAACATTTTGCTTGCTTTAAGTTCCAATAAATAACTTTATTTTTCTGACAGCATCTCTTCAGACCCTGGCTGGTTGCTGGGTCCGTCAGGGTGGCTGTGGTCGGTGCTGTTGCCGGAGGGGGAGGCAAGCTGGCTCTGAGAGGATCAGTCCTCAACCTGACCTCCCCTTACTCCTTCCCCAAGCCCTTCTCCCACCCTGCTCTCAGGTATGCCCAGAGTCATGGAGGGGGTCCCATGCTGTGGCTGGGTCCACCATCACCTGGAGCTGTGGGGCCTGGGGGAACAAGGAGGGAGCAGGGCTGCGCTTGGGTGAGACATGAGAGAGGAGAGGCCTCTTCCCCATTCCTGGAAGAAGATGGAGCTAGGACAGGGAAGGGCTCAGCTCTTGCGGAGGATCTGAAAAGAGGAGGGTACCCGTAGCTGGGGTGAAATATGGGATCCATCAGTGGCACTCCCTTTCGCATGAATGAGGCTCCAGAGCACAGAGGTTTCGAGTGCTGTGAGTTTATTCTCATCAGTGCTTGGTCATGGAGTAGCTGATTAATTCCCGATGGCTCTTCCTTAACTGCAGGGCTCATTTGCCTCTCATCTCCCTTATGAAGCGGGAGTAGCTGCTGAATGCTCTGCTGTTGCTGCTGATGGAGCTGGTGACTGGTTAGCTGTGCTAAATCAGCAGGTGACAGCACTCAGAAGAGGTGGCTGGCTTGTTAAATATCGTGTCTGCTCTGTGGCCTTGGATACTGCTGCAAAAAGTATTGAAAGTCATAAATCCAGTGTGCTTGTGGTTTGTTTTTGTTTTGGTTTGTTTGCCTTTTCTTTTTGTAAAACCAAAATGATCACAAAATGTAATTTTAATGACAGAGAAATAGGAACATTTTATGTGAATAGTTTAATATAAGTGACTCAAATAGTATATATAATCTGTTACTTTTTTATTTGCAAAAAATATTGTAAATAAAATTATAAATTTCATCTGTGGTTCTTACACGGTTCCTGACCCTGTGGTGTCTGTAAGCCTCACAGTTCCTGGTGGATTTATTCTTGCAATACCCATACCAGACAGTGAGGTACTATTTCCAGTGGAGAGCTGTGACACAGGAAAACTAAGTGATGTGACCAAGCTCTCACAGGAAATCTGTTGCAGAGCAGGGACTTGAAGTTTTCCTGTGGCATTTGCTTATATACAAGCTTCTTGGTCTTCATTTCCAAGGCGCGTTATGGCTTATCCCTTCCTCATTTGTCATTTCCAATTCCCTTTGGAGAGGAAGTCTTCCACTTCCAGTCAGCCCATTACACCGTCTCTTGGAAGAAGAAAGCATCTTTTTATGTTGCAGTGCTTTTGCTGCATCTCACACAATAGAGCCTTAGTCCATGCTCGTTCATGAAAGCAATAAATTAAAAAAGCCAATTATTCAAAGTCTAATAGCCTTCTCTGTTCCATCTTTTTGCATCTCGTTAAGTTAATGAACTTGAGGTAGAAGATCTGAATAAAGTAAAAACCATTTAAGATGTACTGTCTGCCTTGAAAGCAAAATTTTATGTAAGTATGAAAAGTGGAGAAATAATGAAGTGGAGGGAGGAGGCAAAGATCTGGGGAGTTTTGAAGAAGACCTAAAAATGAGAAGAAATCTAGAAAGAAGTTGGCTTAGGAAAGACTGAGAGGAAAGGGCAGAAGTCTGAACCAAGCTTAGACGTCAGTGTAAGGCCTGTCCAAAACTGAGGAGAAAGGAGGGAAAACTGAAGGAGAGGAGAGGAATAACTGTGGGGAAAGGGAGGAGAAGGAGGGGGGCGATGCTGCACCAGACATGAGCCAGAAATTCTTACTGCGATTAAAATTGAACTAGCAAAGGTGCACAAACTTTGGGAGGCTTCATGGAGGCACTTGAATCAGCTTTGCTCAGAGGTAGGGCTGTGTCGCAGCCAGCAGCCTGGAGAAGCTGTATATGAGGTGGGAGGGCTCCTGCTGCAACGCAGTGATGAGGAGTGAGGTAGCCCTGGGCTAGGCTTCCAGAGGTACCTGATCTCACTATTTGGAAGTTAGTTTTGGTACCATTTCAAATACTCCGCTTCCAGCCTGGGTGTTGCCCGCGCTGCACACCCAAGTCTTTTCCCAAGCAAGCCACGATAACACCGAGGGAAGGATGAGAGGGAAGGAGGTTTAGTCTGACAAATGGTCAGCATTACCGAAACAGCCAAGGGCCCTGGCTCTGGGCTCCCTCTGGGAGCTTGATTAGAAGGAGATTCTGTCCTGAAAAGTCTGTTATATAAATCCAGAGCAGGGTGGGGAAGAGAGGAGCAGGTTAATGCTGCCGTTTGCTGATATTGTTTGCCCGGCAGTGGCAGGAATAGGAGCAAAAGCTGGGTCTCCCCTGCCTCCCACTGGCTCCTTGTCTTGTGAACCACACTGCTTTTCCTTTGGTCGGGCTGATGTGCAAATTAAGACGTAAGGCAACTATCTCGAGAGTGCTCTTCCACACAGGCTTTTCTCTTTCTTCCCAAGGAATTATTCTCCCTTCCGTAGCTTCGTTTCTTCTCTGCAGTGTGCCGCTCATTAGACTAAGATTAGGATTATTTGAATTTCACCTGCCAGTGTGCAATTGTCTGAAAGAAGCATTTGTAAAAGCCATTTGAAAAATACACAGCTAGGGAAGATAGAAGTGGAAAGGATCCATTCAGTCATCCAGCACAGTCACGGTTGTGGCCCACAAAGCTTTTTTTTTCCCCCTCTTTATTTCAGAGCAGCTTACAGCAATGTCGCGTTACTTCTGCTGCTTTCCTCGAGCAGTTAACGCTAGAAGCCAAGACATCTATCACAATTACTTTTTTCCCCCCTTTTTTAATGAAGCCTGTTTTTTTTTACCTTGGACCACTTTGATTCTTTGTTTTGATTAAGGACCAGGAAGGGAATGATCTCCTCAGCACGATGCTGTGCCTGCTGCCGGTAGCGGGGGCTGGTTTCAAGAGCAGCCACCCTAGGAGACAGGCTGGCTCTCCACCACCCTCTGCTAGAAGCCTGCCCCTGTCTTAAGGCATAAGGTTTGTCTTCCTGTAATTTACGGTGTGTCAAGTGAAATTGTGGGCAGTGGTGGTATCATTGTGCCTATCTAATTCTTTCTGGAACCTTGTCAAGTTCATGGGCCGGATGATGATTATTCCCTTCAGATATCTACAGCTATTATTGTAATGGGCTTTTACTGAGCAAAGCCATGCTGTTAGTCTTTTCTTAGAAATTATTCTCTCGAGCCACTTGGCACGGAGAACAGTTTAAAAAGCTTTCAAATAGCACGTCTGCTGTCTCTTAGTTAAACAAGTCTAGCAATGTAATTGTTGAAATACCTCATTTGTGATTCCTAAAGATGTACCTGGTCTTTGCCATACCTGGTTCCTACATTTTGCCTTTATGCTCCAAAGTTTTGTTAGTTCCTGACTTCTGCCTGCCCCAGTGCCAGATTTCTCTCATAAAATTAGGTTGTAAACTTTATGGAACAAGAACTTTCTTGCATGTTTGCATGCTGGCGAGCACAATAAGACTGAAGTGCCAGCGCTCCTGTGCAGCACAAAAGAGCAATTCTTATATTTTGAGAATGGTTCTCTTGAGCTCGAACTTCTCTTTTTAGATTCTCCCCTACTTCTGTTTCTGAAGCAAACTGTTGGGTTTGCTGCAGTCACTGTGCTTCCAACCTGTTTTATGTGATTGTTGAGAGACTCATGAAGATTAGTTTAAAGCACATGGACATATAATTGTGCAACTTGCCAAAAGGAACTCTATTTTTTGTTGGCTTAACCAAGGCTACAGAGAATGTAAACTTTAAAACATGATGGAGAAAAATGTGTAAGTTAGCACCTTCTCCATCTGATCAATCTGAATGACATAAAAGGCAGTTATTTTATAAATCTATAACATAACTAAATATATTACTAGTCCTGAGTAACAGGGCAGTTTGAGGACCAAAATGGTAGTTTTCTACCAAGTCTCTCTCATGCATGAAAGCAGTTGACAGTAAGAGATATGAATTGTGTAGCAACAATAAATCTCCAAATCAATATGTGCTGAGGTCAGTTACGTTTTATACCAAATGCTTTTTATTATGCTATCATGAGTCTTGATCTTAATACAAGACAGTTACTGCAGTGAAAAGGTAAGTTGTGACCTGTTTGTTCTGGCTCGGGAGCTGACATTTCAGGAGGGGAAATTTATTGTACAGTGAATTGTGGTTGTGCTTATTCAGATCCGTTGACGCAGTATTAGTAATTGTTAAGTAAATGAGAGAAGTGTTAATTAATAGTGTATTTTTTTGACTTATTAGTGGGAAATGTTCCTTCTTGTATTTTATGAAGCAAAGGCAACACAGCTGTGATTTTTTTTTTACTTTTCAGGTGTTCTTGGAAAAAAGCGCCTGTACTTCAGAGCTGAATGAGGACATGAGGAGTAAAAGGAGCTGGGATCTCACTGGTCAGAATGAAACAGATGTTGAAAGATTTTTCAAATCTGTTGTTAGTGGTGCTCTGTGACTACGGTGAGTATTAGAGCTATCAAGGGAAAACTGAGATGTGTATTCACAAGGTGGTTTTGGATGGTGCTGTTTCGAGATGATCTGTTGAAATTGGATGCCACAGAAGTCACCATTGATATGCACAGAATATAGACTAGATCTTATGCAATATTTAGGTGGAAAATGCAGCTTACATAAACTGCCCTGTTAGATCAGAGTGGCAGGAACTTTTCCTGCTGTAAATTTGCTCAGAGAAATAAACAAGATAAACAAACAGATTTCAGTGGGCATCATTGAGGGTCTGGCTGCGTTAGAAGCAGTAACTGGATCTCTACTCTCTTGTAGGACTCATATTTCATAATATTTAATGAACATCACAGAAGATAGGCCTGGTTTAGGTACCCATACCAGGATGAGCGTAACTGCCATGCAACTGCCTGTTTCTCTCCATTAACTATAAAAGGAACCTATGATGGTTGGCTGAGATACGAGTGTTAACAGTACAGGCAACCTCTATGATTGAGTGAGCTCCATATGATGGACCTAAGCTGTCTCTTAGAGAACTTTTGAGAGCAACAGAGGTGTTCTTTCCCCTGACCATGTAAGAAGCCAAAGCAAAGGATGGTATTCATACCCATTCAATTTTAGTCATGTAAAATTAGACAGCTGCTACAGACCCATCTTCAGTCTGAGAGACGTGGAAGGAAAAAACACCTCCTTCTCAACATGAACTGCCCAGATGGGAGGTTAGACATCTTCTGTTCAAGTTAGACAACTGTAAGTTGCCTACAAGCTGAAGGGCGTCCTATGCTTGGTGCCTTATCTTTTCCAGGAATGTACTAAGTAGGAAGTAGATTTGTAAAGGAAATTAATTCCTTATTGCACAATGAATTAGAAATTTTGAAAATGGGACTTTTAATTAACTAAATAATACATGTGTTTTTGAAAATTACATTCCTAATTTAAAAACAGGCGTTGTCTGACAGCTGCAGTACATTGTCAAACCACGCTAAAGGATTAAACCATGTGCTGCTGAAATCTCCACAGCATGGAAAAAGGATTGTTTAGTCCCTGCTGATGGAGTGAGCTGTGGTAGCAGGTAGTTCACACACCAAATAGCTGAAGATGTCTTACAAAGAAGAGAAATGGACCAAAAATGCATGCAGTTTGCTTTTCTTGTATGAGCAAGAAAAATCTGATTGTAGATAATGACTGAATACTAAAAATGCTCAGCTACTCATGCCTGTGTGCTTGCTCCATCTTCACTCTAGGGCAAGGGATCACTGGAAGGTGTAAAGAACTTAGAAATGCCATCTTTTAGATGAACTTAATTCCAGTAGAAGTGGAGACACTTGTCTATGGCTGTTATTACCATTTCTTCTTTCATAAGACAAAGTTAACTAGCCAAGTTAGGAACACTGTGCTGAGTGGGGAACACAGTGAAGGCAAATAATAAATGCACTTAACCCAAGAAGTGAGGTGAATGATTGCAATACCCACTGGTTCTTGGTGAGCCAGTCCTGTAGGCATTCACAACTAGTTGACTCAGAGGTAAAAGCTATTATTCCTGAACTTTATAGAGCGTGGCACAATAAGTAATTGCAAGGTGCTGTTAAAGAGCTGAATCTCTGCTGCAAACTTAAGGGTGCATCATCTTTTGCCTTATTTCCAGGTAAAGTGTAGTCCATAATTCAGAAAATATCTTCCAAACAGTTCTGCTTATATGCATCTTTGAGTAACATGTGTGTGCATAGTTTTTAAATAACCATTTCCCTCATATACTTCCCTATTTCAGACCAAGGCTATTTTTTAAATGATCCAGTATGCTCTGGAAAATTACTGTAATGCTAAAAAAAGCCCTAACATACAACAAAACAGTATTCTTATTTCTTATCAGTTTTTCTGATGTGTATGTTCTTCTCAGCTCTGTGCTACTGGTGGCTGACAAGCCAACAGCACAACCTAAGTTGGCTTAAATACAATTGAAAATAAATAAATACCAGAATAGCACCCTCAAATAATTCTTCTCGCTCTTCAGTGAAAACAAGGATTTTCTTTTTGATCTTTCTAACAGTGAGTTGTTGCAAAGACTCCTCTGGCAGATTGTTGGCTCCACAGACAGGCTCCAGTCACTGGGACACCATTGTAATAACAACCAAAAATATACAAATCCATTGAAATCTGCCCCTGACTGGCTGTCCAAATGTCTGGGACCAGGTTTTGGCATGTGGCACAGTCATTTGCACGCAGTCAGCTGGAGGGCAGCTGAAGGAACTTGTGGTGTTCCTTCAGCAAAAGGGACAGGGAAATACTGGAGAGTCCAATGGAAGGGCTGTGAGGATGATTAAGGGACTGGAACATCTCTTTTACAAGGGAAAGGCTGAGAGACCTGGGGCTGTTTAGCCTGGAGAAGAGAAGGCTGAGAGGGGGTCTGGTCAATGTTTATAAGTATCTGAAGGGTGGGTGTCAGGAAGATGAGACCAGTCTCTTTTCAGTGGTGCCCAGTGATAGGACAAGGGGCAGCAGGCACAAACTGTAACACGGGAAGTTCCACCTCAACATGAGGAGAAAATTCTTTACTGTAAGGGTGATGGAGCACTGGAACAGGCTGCCCAGAGAGGTTGTGGAGCCTCCTTCTGTCAAGACTTTCAAAACCCACCTGGATGTGTTCCTATGCAGCTTGCCCTAGGTGAGCCTGCTTTGGCAGGGGAGTTGGACTAGATAGTCTCCAGAGATTCCTTCCAACCTGTACCATTCTGTGATTCTGTGGTGGAAGCTGACTACTTCTGACTGGTGCCTTTTGGAGCATCATAACAAACTGCTGTGTGGGCTGTTCATGAGTGCAAAGTTCTTGTGTTATTAACCAAAGAAGGGGAAAGGATGCTGTGAACCGGTGCACCAGCTGGAGCTGTGCAATACTGTACAGCATCCTCCAGTAATGCTTGCTTTCCTCACTTCCCAAGTGGTCCACATTAGGGTTGATGGAAGCTACATAGTAATCCCCTGGTCCACGCACACACACAGCAGTGTTGTTTCTTCTCATCCGAGTCATTCCAAATAGAAAATAGTTCAAGAGAGCCAAGACAGTCATAAAAGAGAGCAAGGACAGTAGAGCAGTAGGTACAAACATCAATGCTTTTCATTGCTATCACTTTAATGGTTTTGCTGTGAGTTTAAAGCCTGAAGTTGAAATTTTTCATGCTGGATTTTTCCGTGGTCTGATTTCTTTTTCCCTTAGAATGTTTCAGCTAAGTTGAACCTCACCTGTTCCTTTGTAGAGGAATACATCATTTTGCCCATATTCAAAGAAACAAAAACCCAGCAACTCTCAGCCATTTCACTGGGAAACTCTAACACGGCTGTGGGAACTTCATGTTTGTTAGAGGGCTCGTGACAGCCTGGGACATGCTTTCTGCTGTCCTTGTGAAGATTTGCCCAGACTTTGTCCAGATCTAGGTCCTTGCAGATGAGTTAGTGATGAAGTTCTCTAAAGGGTTAGCATGCTCCAGCTCCCACTGTCTCCTCTTGCCAGCCCCACACGATGCTATGTGTGCTCCAGCCCAGGGCAGCAGAACTCCCCCACCCTTCTAATATTGGGCACTAGAGTTGCTTGCCCTGTGCACACTGCTGTTGTGCCAGCAGGGATCAAGAAAGGTGAGAACTTGCTGGAGTTAATTGCAGGCCCAAGGAATTTCTAATGCGCTAATAAACTATAATAAGAGCACAATACAAGGGTCTGTGGGGGAAATGAATAATTCTGTGTTATCGGGATGGATTTTGGATAGTGTGCAGTCAATAATACATGGGACTAGCCATGGAAAAATGAGAACAAAAGAGCCCTCTGGTAAAGAGCACCATCCGTCTGCCAAATGAAGCAGCATCTTGTGGAAATGCAAATTAAAGACTGAATTATAGTACATATATGTAAGAGTATATGCATGATTTATATGTGTAAGGCTGTGCATGCCACCTTCGTTCGGACTTGATGTGTGGTTGGAGGTGGGTATTTTAAGGACATGTTATAGCTGTTGGAGAGTAATAGGCCCTTCTAGTGCACATTGCGCCTCACCCCGATGTAAATGTCTGTAGCTGATCAGATTAATTTCTTCCTGAAAATTTCCCCTGCTGACAAGAAAGTGAACCCAAGATGACTAACTCAAATTGAAGCCTAGAGTGGTAGGTGTCTAATATTACATGAGATGAGTCCTGCTACTCCTGACTGCTGAGTGCTTGCCTTGGCAGTTGCAGCGTTTTTGCAGCAAGTCTTTCTTCGAGGTAATCATAAGACATGTGTAACCGATTTAACAAGTCAAAGTATTGTTAGTTGATACTACTTATGAAAGGATTGCTTTAACTGAAGTTTTACACTTCTGTAGCACCTTCCATCCAGGACTCGGAAGCCTTTTCCCAGACAATTAATTAAATAAAGATGTCTCACAGCACATTCTGTATCTAGAATAGTTGTATGCGGCTCTCATTTTTTAAGATAACCTTTCTCTGTCTGAAATCCGTAAGTTTCAAGCAACGCAGAAAAGCTAGCTGAGCTGAGAATGGAAATGTGATCTTCCCAATCCATTGCTTTGGGTATCATCTCTCCCCACTAGTTACAGCACGTCTCAGGATAATTTGGCAACTTGCACAAACATGGTCATGCAAGAAGTGCATTTAAAAAGACTGCACCATTTATAATGAAATGATGTCATTTAGGCATGTTGCACCACATCTGAGACAAGAAAAGTGCTGCAGTCACCATCACTGTTATTTTCAGCTCTTTCACTCAAGTGTCTCTGCGATGCAAATGAGCAAAATGAAAGATTCATAAGACAGAGCAAGAGAAGAGTCTTCAAAAAGTGTCATGCAGACTTCCTATTTTATTTAATTTGGGGGACATTTTTCATGTTTCTGTATTAAGAAACTACTATCCTTTTTTGCTAAATTATAGCTAAAGTAAGTGGAACAACAGCTGGCTAGTGTGCAGTGGACTTTAAGAATCTGTAAGTGCAAGAAGTTGAGAAGTTTGAGAATGTATCCTGATAAATGAAGTTGTGTGTGATCTTTTTGGTTGTTTTAGGTTTTTTTGAAACCTTGTTTTTAACCTTCCTGAACATGTTACTGCAATGGATTTTGAGCTGTTTCCAGACCACATCCATGCACAAAGGAGAGGTGATGAGCTTTAATTGCATAGCTAGGACCTTGGTGTGTGTGTGATCTGATTCACTTAAAAAAGTTTGAGAACCACTACTTAAACACCCACTTTATAAATCTTTATTTTCTTCCATAAGGTAGGTAAACGATCAGTTATCTGTTTGGTTCTTCATACTGTTTGTTTTCCTTTCAGTTCTCGGCGAAGTGGAGTATCTCCTGTTGGAGCGCCCAGGTCATGTAGCCTTCAGCAATGACACAGTATCTGTGGAATATCAGTACTATAGTGGTGGTAATGTGACAGCAGAGCATCTGTCCATTCTGTTGCTGGATGCCAGCACCAATGAGATAATTGCAAGAAAACAACTTCCAGCAAATCAGTCCCAGGGGAGGATAGAGTTTGAGTGTTTTCATTTCAAGAGTGCCGGGGACTTCTTGTTCAGGATGGTCTCTCCCAGCGATAACAGCAGTGCTCCCCACTGGAGCAGAAGAACTGTGTCCACCCTCCATGTGGAATGGCCTGTATTTCACATTGATTTGAACAAGAGTTCAGAGATGCTTGGGCGCTCCCTTCAGGTTGGAGTTTTTACAAATGAGCAGTTGTGTGCCACGAATGAGACAGTGGTTTCACTGGATGTGATATTCACCAGCACCCTTTATGAATTCGGAAGAGTAAGCTCTGATGAGACTCTGGGCATTAGAACTAGCAAAGGAATCCTGCTCTCTAGGTCCCAGTGGGTAGAGTTTGATTGCCCACCTATTGGTCAAGAAACATACATCACTGTGTTACTGAAGTCATTAGAAACATATTCCATCATTGCCTCCACAGGACCCATAGATCTCCTTCACAAATTTGGGTACAGACTGGTTGTGGCACCAGAAGCAACGTGCAAAACTGTGGTTGAGGTCTTCATAGTCTCTCCACCATGCACTTCTATCAGCGGAAAAATTGTTGTCTATAAAGAAGCTCCCAGGCATCCTAATCAAAGAACAACTTGGCTGCATGAAAACCCCCTTCACCCGGGAGACAACAGGACAGAATTTAACTGTACTTTGTTTGATGTGGGAAAGAACAAATACTGCTTCGACCTCTTGAATTTCTCAAACCGAAGCCATTTCCCAACAAGAGTTAAGGAGTGTATGATGATCCAAAGGAGTATGGGTTTGTACAGATGTTTATCCTGTTTTAGCCAAGATCAGCACTCTTCCCAGCTAACATGGGTAATGAGTTTGATTGTGGTGTCCCCTATTGAATAGCTACTTCTTGGGTCTCCTATACCAGACAAAATAGTTGTAATGTCACAGGCAGATGGGAACAAGATGGAGTAGACTGTTATGTAGAGGCGTACATAAGGACATTTGGTAACAAATGCCACTGTGGCAGCTTCAAACTGCACTACGTTAACACTGAGTACCAGCCAAAACCATTTGAGGCATTCTGAATGATTTATCTACTTGGTCCGGGTAAAACAAACTTGGTCCTCTCAGTAAGGTAAGAAGCTATGTAGTAGATCTGGCCCATTGGAGACACTAAAGGTAGGATTAGCCTTACCTACATCTAAGTTTCCAAAAGTCAAGGATCCAACATTAAGTAGTTGTGTAGCTTTTTAGTGAAGAGAGACAGGCATCTCACAAGGGTGATTCATGGGTGTAGAAGATACATGGACTGAATCCTCACCTGGGTGTCTTTTTCTCTAGCCCATTTGCTGTGAAGTTTTATGTATCTGATGGGTTGGACTCTAATTTTGGTGAGATAGGATCTGGCTGTAGCGAAAGACACTGTCGTGTCACTTGGACAACTTGTGAGTTTTTCAGTCTTTCAAGACCTGTCTCTGCTGCTTAAAACAGATCAGGGTGCATTTTCTGACCCATGAGGCCACTTGGCAGATCATGGGTCACATTCATATAGCTAGACTTTTCCTCACAGGAAAGATTAGAATCATACAGACTGACAACTAGGGACAGTCTGTGGTCCATATAGTCCTTCAGGCTGTGACCAGGCATGGTTTGGGAGAGTGCTGGCTTCCAGAAGCCAAAACCATATCTAGGAGTATGAATGATCATGGTTAAGGAGTGATCATAGTTAAGTATGATCGCAAGACAGAGCTTGAGCCTGTTCCTCAGGCCTGTTTAAGGAATATCTGTATATTCTGTTTATATCTACACATCTTATGCACCTGTAGCTTCAGAGCTGGCAGTCCATGGTTTGGCAGAGTCCATAAATCACAGTAGTATGGCAGAGAAAGCAGATGAGCCAAATGCCCTTCTCATCCCTTTTTTGTGGAAGGCAACCACAGTGAGAGATGGGCTGTATGTGCACGAGAGGATTTGGGTTGGCTTAGGTTGTGTTGCCTACGCCCTGGAATGGAAAAGTAAACGTTCTTACTTGGAGCAGGCTTGTGTCCGTAGGTAATGAATTAGTCTTTCCCATCTGTGCACTTCCAAGAGTTTAGGTTGAAAGGTTTGAGATGTACACCATTTTCTACACCTCCCCACCCTGTTCTCCCTGAAAAGGAAGTGCAGGAACTCGAACCAAAAAAAGGGTCATTGTGCTTCATGGGCAGATATCTAAGCGGGATCATCAGGAGACAAGGAATGTAGGACATGCTCCATAGCATACAGTCCAGACATAGCCTGGCTTAATTAGGTTCCTAGGATTGTGTGGTCTTACTTTGTACTGTTTCATAAATTCTAAAACTGTTAGCTATTTAATTAACACTGTACTAAAATTGACCTCTATTTTCACCACATGCCAAACTCAGTACGTAGTTCTTCTCTTCATCTCAGCTTCCCATCTGCATTCTCTCTTGGCACTCTCTCTCTTCCTTTGGCATAAGAAAGTCTATCTAAAAATGAAAGCGTATTATTTTCTTAATGGAGATAAATTCTCAAGGAAAAAAGGAAGCGAGAATTCTAATTCTGTCTCTGTGCTTGGGTGGTATGTTTCACAGATATGATCTAGATAATTGCCCTGACAGAGGAATACCTCGGATATGACAGAGATATACTTCTGTGCTCAATATTTGACTGTTTTAATTGACAAGATCCACCTTAAGCAATGACTTCTTGCAATCTGCTTTGTTTCCTTGGATTCCCTGATAACACCATCCTTACAACTGCAGTCGAAAGAACCAGGCTATGCCTGTGAAGACCTGAGTTAAGTCAATAGCTGCCAAGTTAGAAGTGTCAAATCTACAAAGCCGATGAAAGCGAAACCACCCTGTGTAGCCGTAAATAAAATGTCAGCCTGAAATTAATTAGACTGCAGCGCATCTGACTTTGTGCCTGTATCTGCGAGACTTCAAAGCCCACAGGCAGCTTTTGAAAGGAGCAGGGTGTGCTGGGAGGGGTGCATCAGCCTGAAACCACGACAGGCACAGCAAACCTGACTGCCTGCAATGGCCATCCACCTCCCAGCTGCTTCAGAAAGCCCTCTCCTGAGCCCTCCCACCATGCCGCAGCATGCTCTGAGTTAGAGTGCACAGACCTGGACCCCTCATGTAAAATGTGCAGCTGCTGCACAACAGGCTCCACTCCTCAAGTCACTTATTTTCTGCTTTGGATTTCCTGATCTAACTCAGTTTAAGGCAAGGAGAGGTGATAACTCCTTTAGTTTGGGCTCCTGTGCAGCATGGCCATCACTCTTCATCCAGTGAACATCTTGGTGTTGACCCCCACAGCTGGTCTTTGCATTCGACTGCCACTTACCCTCCAGAGGGTGATCTAGTCTTTTGTGGAGGGCACAACAAAACAGAAACCTTTCTAGTGATTTCTCTCAATACTGTGCTCTGATTTTTTTTTTTAAGGGAAACTATGTGTTGCATAACAAGGCTCATCTAGCTTCATCCTCTAGTGACTGGCTTTTGCTGTTTGCTGGAGGAGACAGCTGTTTCCTATCCGCTGCCTTTCCTCCATGAAGCCATTTGCACATCCAGATCATCTCAGTGTTCTTTTTTATAAACTAGAAAAAATTGAGTCTTTAATTGGAAGGCATTTTCTTCAGGATTTGATTACTTTTCTGGCTCTCTTTAGCTCCATTCCCATTATTTTAAGCACTCGTGTGTATTTGACAAGGGTACCAGCTTTGGGTCCTGTGTTCAGGCATCCTCCTCAGTGATGCTGCTTGAGCAGTAGCACTCTCCGTACCCATACCTCTGCTTTCATTCCACCAATTCATTAGCTAATTTTGCCATAACTTTTACCCTGTAAGCCCCTCTTGGGTGGATTTTGTGTATGACCTTTCAGTGTGTAGTCTATCATCCTGCAGGTACAATTTGTGTTCCTTCTTTCCACATTTTGCATTTTGCTGATTTATTATCTACTTTGCTTATCCATTGCATTGCTCCATACAACTGCACTATTTACCTATGTCATCACAGGATAGACATGTTTTCTCAGTAATGGTTTTATATTTGTTTTCATGTCAAATAAGCAAGCATTATACAGCAGTGAGCCTTACACTAATCCCTTTGGAATCTCTCCAAATTCATTCCTGCTCGGTGATGGTTTTCTGTTGACAATTGCGTATCAAATCTGTCACTCAGCCAGTTCTTCATTTAGCATATGCTCTATTGTTATGAAGCAGATACTGTCTTGTAAAAGATCAAAGTTCCTAAATCATTAAAATTATCTTCATCCAAACCACAGAGGATGAGATAAAAGATTATTTTGCCATACCCATTTTCCATAGATCAGGCATCAGTTATGTTCCTGACCTTTCATCAGTCCTGCTCTTTACTCCTCGTCCTGGCCAGGTTTAGTACAGCCAGTGGAACAAGAATCTAGCTTGTGTCTGAAGTAGGCAGGAGAAGGCTCCTGGTGGCCCTGAGCGGGCCAGGACAGCAGCTCCTCCAGACCAGGCCATCAGCTCCTGAGTGTCGCAAAGAAAGCTTGTGCTAAGACTGTGAAAATGCTTATTAAAGGTGGGGAATACGTCTATTAAATGTGAGCCAGCACTTGTGCAGCTTTCTGTAGACTCCAACTGGAGAACCTATGAAAGAATAACAGCAAGTTGTGAGTCACTTCATTCATCTCAGTGGGGTGTTAACTGTTTCACACAGGTGACGTACAGAGAGTTGTGCAGCTAATTTTTTTCTCTGTATTTGACCAGATTATTTTAATGTCTGAGATAGGAAACTCTCTTAGATCATCTTACCCAACAACAGACACATTACAGGCTCATTTTTTTCGATACTTTATCCTCTATCTTTTCAACACTTTGATTGGCTGGGATTTAAGTGTCCTCAGCAGTGAGTCTTCTGCACTCTTTAGAAGGATGATCCCAGTGAAGTCTCTTGCACTTGCCTACAGCAGGGATGAATTTTGTTCATCTGACTTTTACTAACTGTCAAAAAAAACCTCTCAGGAGGTCAGAAGCGTAGCTGTTGCCAGCAAAGGGAAAGGAGGAGGGAGGGGACAACCTTCTGAAGGGAAAAGTGGTCAGTAAAGGAGAAGAGGAGTAAGTGGAGTATTTAGGGGTTAGTCAGGGATATACAACTTCTGTTAAATTGTTGCTTCTTGAATAAGACTGTGTGAATCAGACCTGCCTATGATCTGTAGGAAATCTGGAAACCAATTAGCTCTGTTGCCTGAATCTGTACCTGACTTGCATTTATTTAACAGGCACATGCAGGGGATTCGGGTATGCCAGGGCTGGTTTGCACCCCATCCGCTTCTCCTGTGTCACTGAATGCTTCATTTCCACCCCCCCAGCATTTTAGGAATAAATTGGGTGTTACAGGCTCACTAGCATAACTCTTAGCTTCTGAAAAAAAAATGTATAGGCCATGTCTCTGCAATTCTTGAAGATATGTGTTTGTGGGGAAAAGACTGTCATTTGCCCAGGCGGAGTCTAGGTTTTCTTCCTTTACAGGGATCCTCATCCTTTCGTTGTCCAAATTAGTAACCTGTTGGAGCATGCCACCTTTTCAGTGCACCCAGGCTTTATTGCCACGGAAATAGAGAAACACAGGTGAAAAGGGCGTTTTCCCAGGTCTTACCCAAGCACTGTGTGTACACCCAGTCTCAGGTTCTAATCATAAAACCATAGAATGGTTTGGGTTGGAAGGGACCTCAAAGATCACCTAGTTCCAACCCCCCTGCTATGGCAGGGACACCTTCCACTAAACCAAGTTGCTCAAGGCCCCATCCAACCTGGCCTTGAACATCTAAAAACTGATCTCAACTTCCACAAATACCCTGCGATCCCCCAGGCTAGTGTAGACATTTACATGAGGCTGTAAACAATTAATGATTTTGTCCTTCGTCACTGGCCTTGTTGAAGTGCTCAGGACTGTCACATGGCTGGAAGAATGATGCTGAACATCCCTCACTGACTGCACTGTTAGATAGCCCTGCACGTTCAAAGTCTTATCAACACAGAAATTTGAGGGAAGATATTTATGCAGAGCAACAATTAACACAGTTAATTGCATTTATCTTTCATGTTGGCAGATCTGCCAACTGTCAGCTATTTCAAACTAACTCATCAGTTAGATGTCTTCACGTTGATAATTGATTCCTCAATTACATGTGAAAAAATTCACACTTATTAGAGCTAGCTTGCAGTGCATACCTTCTGGTTTTTCCCTGGGTGCTTTGGATCTGTTCGTCTTAAATGGAGGTTAATCATTTCATTTCCTTGGGGGAGAATAAACTCTGCTTCATTTTCTTTTACATTCTGGTAATTGCAGGAGGTTGCAGAGCAAGTTGCAGGAGTTTAAATCTCCTATCTTTCATGGGAGCTGGAGTCTTTCCTGCTCTCCTGCTGCTTAAGGCACATATTCTTAGCCCCAAAGCTATGGATGCCAAGTGTTTTTGCTGAGGAACTCTGTGCCCTCAGCTGAAGTCAAAGTCAGCGAGAAGTGCCCTGGAGCAATGGGCACATCTTAGGTTTGACGTCAAAGTTAGAAGATGACTAAATGTTCTTGTACGTTGAAGCCCACAGGCACCAGTGCAAAGGCTGCTGGGCACCCTCCACTATCACCAGCATTAGCACTGGAGGCAACTGGAACCTTTCTGGGTCTGGATCTATATCTGACTGTAATTAGCAGAAGTTTAAACGAGCAGGCAATGCGGAGAGATGGAAATGAGCTAGCTCCTGCACTGGAAATTAAGACAGGGACTCACTAAGCTGCTCCCATAGAGTAGTTCACAGGAGGTAGGTGCTTCTCCAGCAAGTCTACCTCCCTCTGCCAGTGATGAAGGACATTGCTGGAGTCTTTCATGATACTGAAGAAAACTGTCATAAGATCCCCAAATTTTGTGATAGCATGAAGTCTTTTGAAGGAGGGAGGACTGACTATTATGACCACTTTTTGTGGCTGCCCTCACTAATAGCTCTGCTTGCTAGCTGATGTCATTTTGCAACTGCCCAGGGTCTATACTTTTGAGGGATGCCTTACCCCAACAAACTACCTCAGTTCTTTCCTCCTTGGCATCCTCTGTCTCCCTTTCCTCCTGACACCACACGCCATCCAATCTTGCTCCATTTCACACTTTCCTGGGAATGGGTGTGACTGCAAACTGGAGGAGTGCAAAAGCTCAGCCTGCCTCTAGGTTCCTCTCTCCTGCTCTAGCAGCCCTCCAGCTCCAGAGACAGGGTGGTGAAAGCAGAGAGGAACACAAAGACAGCCTGGGATCACAGATATCACAATATTGGCAGTAGAGTCAGTGGCATAGAGCTGGAGAGGTCACTTGGAGTTGTGTGGACCTAAAACCTCCTGCACCACCAGGGTGTCTTGCCATGCCCATCTCTACTCTGCGTTAGGTGAGGCTGACGTCCTCAAACACGCGTGCCCACAGATGTGTGTATGTGCCCACACATGCCTGACAGCCTTGGCTGGCAGCACAAGGGTGAGCTCAAAACCTCTGGGCCCCATCCTGCAGTGCAGGTGAGTACCTGCACAGAGCAGAGCAGCCCCACTGGTTCTGCCACGCTGCTCCCATTAACATTGTTCGTACTGGCATGCTCACAAAAAATTGTAGGACAGGACCCAAAGCAGTTAAAATTTCATGTTTATTAAAATACAGCTGTATTTGGTTTTGCCAGAAACTTTTAAAAATAATAACATCCTATGAACAGTACAGCAACCAATATAACCTGAAATCATACAGCCATTTCCAGTCAAGCAACACTGTCTAGTCCCTTGACATTGTAACTTGGTCACTGATCAGGAGCTCGGGGACCAGCTCGCAGCAAAGCAGCTGTGTAATAAAATTAAAGATCGTGACCTGTGTTGGCAGTAGCATCACCATGAATTATTTAAAAGAGCAAATTTTAACAAACATAATCTACTTTTTTTTTTTTTAATTTAGCTGATTTTCTACTTTATCTGTGAGCAGTGAGGTAGAATTAAGTGGCCTATTGTTTTTCTTTCTGGCAGATTTCAAAATCAGGCCTCTGAGTCGACTGACCCATAGGCAGGTCCCCAGAGTTTTTGTCCTTTAAGATTGCACCTGGACTCGTGCATTAGTTTGGAATTTAAAGTTGTGAACCTGCTTCAGTGTCATGGCTGTCGGATAGAGGCAGGAATGGTCCCTTTCTTTCTCTGGGTTCTTGCTGCTGTAAGGTTTGAGTGTTGAACACTGGATGAGGATGTTGTCTAAGCAAAAGAGGGATTTCATTACACATTAAAAAATGGTAATGCTCAAGGTAGCATTCGAACCCGAGTCTGCCTCCACTTAAAATAAATAAATGAACCTGCAAAATTTCATCTTGAGTTAATTGCCTAACCATAAGCAATAAAGCAATAGGGACTTGTAAGCTGTCAAATGAATGAATCAATAACACGTTGGTGTGCTAAGAAGATAGTAAAGAGGAAAACCAATATTGCTGTTTCATTAGGCCTTGTAGGCTTATCCCCCTTTCACATACATATAAATCAAGAGTAACTACACTTAAGTCAATGAAGTTACCCTGCTGTGAAAACACTATTTGTCAGGCAGAAATTGGATTAATATATAAATTATGAACCCATTCCAAAGATATGTGGATTAATTTCCATTTGCTGTTGCTCCAGGCAGGTCCTGCCAGCTTCAGTCAACTGACCTCTGTGTCGTTGGCTGGCATTGGAATGAAAAAAGGGAAAACCAAGTGGAAGCCCCAAACTCTGATGGGAGCAAGAACAGGTCCCTCAATGCTGCTTGCTCTTTTGGTGTAACCGTTTGCATTGTTTGGTTATTTATTGTTGGTTTTCTTAAATAGGAGAAGACAAATAGCTGTTTTCGTTAAAGGTAAGGAAGCAGACGCATTCCTCATTGCTGTGAGCTTGTGTTTTTGCAGAAACGTGGAGCCTGTGGCAGCCCTGGAGCCCCTGCAGCGTCACCTGCGGGGATGGCGTCCGGGAGCGGTTCCGAGAGTGCCTCACCTCCTTGCCGGCAAAGCCAGGCTGCGCTGGATCACCCCTGGAGACTTCCCTCTGCTCCCTGGAGGACTGTTTGTGTATGTAGCTCTGCTCACCTCTCTCCTGTGGTTGCATGTCTGCCCTGGCAAAAGCAAAGGGGCGACTATTAGAAGGGCTTTATAAAATGGAAGCATCTGATTTCTCCTTCAGTCGTATAACCTCCTATGGACCTTCAGGAGGTTGTAGGGAGGTGGGCATTGGTCTGTTCTTACAAGCCACATCTGACAGGACAAGAGGAAATGGCATTAAGTTACACCAAGGGAGGATTAGGTTGGACATTAGGAAAAACTTCTACACTGAAGGTGTTAAGGACAGGAACAGGCTGCTCAGGGAGGCAGTTGAATCACCATCCCTGGAGGTATTTAAAAGCCATTTAGATAGGGTGCTCAAGGGTATGGTGCAGAGGTAGGCCTGGTAGAGATAGATAATGGTTGGACTCAATGATCTTATAGGTCTTTTCCAACCATAGTAGTTCTGTCATTCTGTGATTTTGGGGGGGTGTCACGTTCCTATGGTTGATGGAGTAAGGTGGGAGCCTACATGCATTTGTGGGACTGCTGGAGTTAGGGCTCCAAAGCTTAAGAAAAAAATCTGCATACTGTTAGTGCCATTGACGGGGTTTAAAATCTTCAGCATGGCCAGAGAGTGGAGAAGGGCTGAAGGAGAGACCAACAAAGACCAAAGACTCCAGGTGGTGGAAACCTATTAAAAAGTGGAAAACTATTAAAAGAGGGCTGGTTCCAGCTGGGAGTCATCTTGCGGGTTCCCATTCTGGGAGTTCTTTGAGGTGGCTGCTCCAGGTCTCGCCCTGCTCCAGCCTGCTGCTGCTGTTGGCTGGTGACAGGGCAGGCTGGCTAGTGCTGGCCAGTGGCAAGTGGGTGCAGATACAAGAGACCTGAGCCTCCTATAAGGCAAGAGAAGGTTACAACAGCTGCATGGCCCCACTGAGGCTGGAAGAGGCTCTGCTGGCACCATAATTGGTGTGAGGGACGGGAGAAGTGGTCACTTTTGACAGGGTGATGGTGAGGGTGCTGATGCCAAGGGGCCTTGGAGGTCCATCTGTTCAGAAACTGATCTACAAGCTTCAATGCCTTTGTGTCCCACAGGTGCCCTAAGGGGCAGGTGTGGGGAAGGGAAGATGGCCAGGGACTGAGTAGACTCCTGGGCTCTCAGGGTATAATTTAACAGATATTTTAAGCTATTACAAAGTGCCTTGCCCCTTGTCTGGCTGCTTCCATGTACTTCCTTGTGCTGGCAAAAGTGGGGTGCAGAGAATTGGAATGGAGTCAGCTAAAAAAAGGACAGTTTGAGGATGTGGGAAGTTGTTTATCACATGGCCACTGCAATGCTTGTGCCACTGAAAAGGGAAGGACAGCAGATGGGGGAGAATGTGTAGCTGGAACAGGAAGAGGGCAGGACTGCTTTATTAATGAAGATGTTGGCTTGAGACAGCTTCAGGGTGTTTAAGTGAAGGTCACACAAGTGGCCTACAGGCAGGACTGAAATTTACTGCAGAGAACTGTAAAAAATGGGTTGATATTGAACAAAAGATCGGGTAGAGGGAAAATATTAAAAATTTGATGCTATCAAGCCAAGCATTGCATTTTGTCAGTGTTTGGGGATGTTTTAACAGTATGTTGTTAAGGTGTCTGATGTTTTTAATGACTGGAAAGTGCTCACCCTGTGGGGTTGCTTATTTCATAAAGCTGTGACTGTGAGCAGAGAGGAACAAGTCAGATGTTTAGGGGCCCAGCTTAAAGCTAATGCCCTGCTCTAGGGTGAGTTGTCTTCTCTATGCCAAACTAGGTCAGACTGCTGCAGGCAGTGATGTCACCAGCAAAACATAGTGGGGTAGTTGGTGGTTTTTTTGAAGCTGATGCTGAGCTGTGCTATTCCATGCTTCCTGTTACCTGATGGAGGGGTATTTACATAAGCAGTGTTTGGCTTGGCTCCTTCCCTGACCGTTTCATCCCACTGGTCTGGAGCTCAGAGAGCAATCCTAATGCACAGAGCTCCCTGGAGCAGGGTCTGTGCACACAGAGCACGTGCTGGACCCGTGATTTAGTGTGAAAACCTCGCTTTACACGCACAGAAATGACAGGTCTCTCTGGTGCTTCTTGGAGGTGTCACTCTTTCCGTGTAGGTGTACAACTATATAAGGCTTGTGATGGTTTCCAGAGAGGTCAGCTGCCCTGTGCATACATGGTGTGCATGCCCATGGCAGTCTGGTTGGAGTTACTGTCTTGACAGCACTCAGCAGTCCTGGACAATCATCAAACTCCAGTAGGGTCTCTGGGCTAGTAAAAAGGGTATACATAGAAAACCCAGAAGCACAGAAGGTCTGCAGCTGCACCCAGTGCTGTGGGATCATCTGGAGGAGCTATCTCACTTCTCTCCTGCACATGTTTTCTAATTCTTCTGCTCCCATGTCGGGCAGCTTCTTTTACTGAATCACCTACCTGATCTAATCTCTTCTCATTCAGTCTTAAGTTGCTTTGAGAAGTGACTTGGCACTGTGATCTTATGGTGTTCATCTGCTTTCTGATCTCAGGCTGGGAATGTCATTCCTCCCCACCCCCCAGCTGTCTGCACCTTTCTGAAGCAGGAAAGCTTTTTTTCCAGTATATCCATGTTTACAGTCATTAGTCCAGCAGATGGAGCAAATGGCTGAATAAAGGAAACCAGCACAAAGTCTAGGAACAAAGGTAGATGAGTTGGAGAGAAGCAAACCTAATTGACCAAGTCTTGTTTCAAACCTTGCTGTTTGCTAGCTGCAAGCTGTCTACTCCAAATTATACAGTACAGTGTACATTACAGATAGAAAATGGAGTCTTTAGAAAATAGCTGTGAGAGTAAAAGAAGGATGAGCAATGAAGAAATTCCTCTGCTGTGGTGGTACTGAACAGAGTGCTGTTAGCCTCTTTATTAGCCCAGTGCTGGTCCTGCCTTCTCCTCTGGGGTCAGAGTGTTTATTTCCCTCTCAGGCCCCCAAAATGGCAGCTCTCATGCTCCAGGCATGATGGCATGAGGCTGAACGAAAGTTTTAGGGATCTTCCAACAGAGATCCAGCAGGCAGTGGTCTTGTTCTTTATGCTGATGTTGAGCTTTCAGAGTGACATGAAGATAAGGTTAATGCCCTGGCAGGATATTTCAAAGGTCTTGGGGCTGTCAAGTAGCCCTGAGTCAAAGAAAAGGGTCGCCTGGGCACCCAGCACCCTGCACATCTGTTACTGTAGCAGCCTCAGACCTTCTGGTCTGTGTTTGTCAGTGTATTTGTGCATCCTGCACACTTAATAGCTGTCCTACCAGCTTGCTGTTGAATGAGTGTTCTCAATTATGGGAAGTACACAGTGTCTGCTTCTCATTATTCTGCAGACATATTTCCTATGGCTGAGTAGTCACTGTGGTGCAGGCAGGAGCTCCTGGCAAGTATTTACAGCAGACTGTCCCTCACCTCGATGGATAAAACTAGAGACTGCAAGAAGGTTGTTAAGTGGTTCCGTTCAAGCTCACATCTTTGCGGCCAGGTCTTGTCAACCACAACTGAGCAGCCTTGTCCTCCAACAGCATTTTCATGGCCTTGTGAAGCTGGTATTTGTTCACAAGAAGTTGGGAAATGAGTGCTACCTGACACTAAAATTAGCTGCTGAACCAATTCATCCATCAACTGTGCTGTTTTCTGCTCAGAGCTGCCACTGAGATGCTGGAGACCTCATCCAAAAAAAGAATTACTGATCTTTCATTGCTTCACCTGACTGTAGTGTGGTGTAGTGTGCTGGCGAGAGGTTTAAGCAGTGCTGTGGAAAGCTCTGAGATGTTCACGTTATAGATTTGCAAGGTAATCTTTCCCATTTGAAGGCCCATCTCCAGTCCACGACAGAATAATATCAGTATGAGAATACCAAGACACCAGAGCAATGGCCGCCTTCTCAGTTAGGAGCCTGCTGTGGAACGGAAGGTTTTGTCCTTTGGGGTTGTGACACTGGATAGTGGTGGAAGAACCACCCTCAGAGGAGTGCTTAGAAAAGTTACAGTGCCGCTGCTAGTGCTGCCTCTCTGCTCTTCAAACTCACTGCAATTCTCACATCCACTCAAGCTATCCTAAAAATAATTTTGAAGTGATACCTGAAATACTAGCTTCGGTTGGGTTATTTTTACCCCTCTTATGGCACTTTCCACCAAGGGATCTTAAAGTACTTCATAAAGAAGGGCAAATACCCTTATCTGGTTTTGCACGTGTTTAGGAGTGCCTTATGGAAATGGCAAAACAGGCAAAAGTAATGATTAAATTTAAAAGGTCCATGGGAGCCTTGGTTTGAAGTGAATAGATATGGTCCTGCCAGTTTCAAGCCATTAGCAGTAAGTCATCTACAAATTTTAACTTCCTGTCCCGTAGTAATTGGTTATTTTTCCTTTGTAGTAAAGTATCCATCCTAAAATACCAAAGTGCTGATGGCAGTGCAACTCTGACAGATGCGTGTGCTCTTTGTTACAGCTATCAAGCCTCCCACCCCACCTTCTGTCCAGCTAGGAGAGGACCAGAAAGCAAATAACATAGTCACCATCACAGGTATCTCCCTATGCTTGTTCATCATCTTTGCCACCGTTCTCATCACCCTCTGGAGGAAGCTCTGCAGAGCTCAGAAGTGCAGCACCGCTGTTCGCCAAAACTCCGTCCATTCCCCCGGCTTCCGCAAAAACTCCGATGAAGAGAATATTTGCCAAGGCAACAAGCAGCGGGACAGCTTTGCCGAGGGAGGAGATGCCCCTGTTAGCATTCCTCTGACCTACAGGCGAAGCCTCCAATTTGCCCAAGAAGATGATGCCTCTGGAAGTGAGAACTTTCAGCCAAACGCACAAAAAATAATCCCTCCGATTTTCAGCTACCGCTTGGCACAACAGCAGCTGAAAGAGATGAAGAAGAAAGGCCTGACTGAGACCACTAAGGTGTACCACGTCTCTCAGAATCCCCTCACAGACACAGTTGTTGGTGCTACCACAATGCTTCCCCTGAGTGGAGAAAACCAAGAGGAGGCAGCGGCAAACAAATTTAGGATCAAATCTCCATTTCTGGACCAGCCAGTCAGTCAGCCCAAATTCCTCGGGGACGGCTCTCACCCTAGGCTGGATTTTCCTTTCTCACAGGCCAATCTTGCAATGAGCCCTACTCAAACCTTGGTAAGAAGAGCTCATTTCAAGCACCAGGATAACAGAGGGGACTTGCCTGAGAGGAGCTGTCACAGAAACCCACAGTTTAGAAGAACAGCCAGTTTCCATGAAACTAAAAAGGCCAGGCCTTTCAGAGAGAGAAGCATGTCCACCCTCACCCCTCGACAGACTCCTCTCTACAACTCCAGGACCAGAACATGGGACCAGGGATTGGAGGACAGGATGCGGCCAAAATCGAGAAATGCTAATCCAGTTTGTGAAAAGCCAGATCAGCCCCACAGCACCGTGCCGGGGTGTGAGCCACCAGGTCACGGGGCAAAGAGCCACCACAGGGCAGGTCCCTCGGTGAAGAAGCTGGACCTGATCACTGACCGCCAGCCTGCCAGTCAGGAGAAGGCAGCTGATAGGCCTGAGCCCAGCCGAAGTAAGAGGGGCTCTTCACCTAACCCCAGAGGTGTGTGGCAGAAGGAAACGGGCTTAGCTGGCAAAGATAATTCCCAGAGAGGCCCAAGTGTAAGCCCTGCCCAGTACCGAAGGGACAAGTGCCAGAGCTTCCCCTTGGACCCTGAGTTTGCTTTTTATGATAATACCACTTTTGGCTTAACAGAGGCAGAGCAGCAGATGATCGACCTCCCTGGGTATTTTGGCTCAAATGAAGAGGATGAAACAAGTACTTTAAGCGTTGAGAAGCTGGTGATCTGAGTGACTCACTGCAGCCCTGCAGGAGGGGAGTGCAGGCAAGGATCTACAGGATCTGTTGGCTTCTGGTGGAAGGAGCAACAGGAATTGTGTTACCTCTGCACGGAGCAGGAGGGAACAATGCCCCAAGTCTGGCTTGTGGGAACACATTCCTTTTTAATTACTGGAAAGTGCTTCTATATCATTATTTTTTGTATGTATGTGTGTAAAATACACACAAGATACCCTGGGAAAGCACGTGTTAGTGAAGGCGTGAGGCAGGAACAGCCAATAGATTTTACTGCATAAAGCAATGATATTTTGTGTATCATACATGAGGAATGCCACTGATCTAGCCTTTCTCACCTTGTGGATGGTGTACTAATAGATTATGGTGTCCTAAAGTGTCCATTGTCCAGTATCCTTGACTATCCATCCTAATTAGTGAATCTTTTCCCGTTTAGAAAACATGAACATCAAATTGTGAGCAGTTTTCATCATTTTTATGGTAGTCATTATAAAGCGGTGTTGATTTGTCGTAGTTGCTCAAATCAGTCATATGGTGGTGTTTTTTTTAGCTGGCTGCATGAAAGTGCAAGCAATTGATGCTGAATACTCAAAGTGAGTTTAAAATTGAGAAGGCATTTTTCATCATTCAAGACTTTGATATTTTCTTTCTGCTGATATTTATACCAAGAAAACAGTAATGTACAAATATATGCAGGAAAGGAGTAGAAAAGGGCATGCTACTGGGAGGACAGAGAAAATGGATGATCAAATTTTAGCCCTCACAGAAATGTTACTGCAGCATTTAAGCACCTGTAAAAGGCAGTGAGAAAACTGTTGAATCACCCATCCTTTCAGTAATCATCTTCACCTTTATTAGACTTTGAAAAATGTAAATAAATTGACAATAATACTAGTACAACAAGCTCAAAATAAATTATGAACAAAACCACTGAACAAATTTGTTTGATACATGCCTGGTTTGCAGGCAAAAATAAAAAATAAAATGGCTTGACAACATCTGGTGATTCCCAGAGAATCTTACGGTGAAGTACAAAAGTTAAGTTGGTTGTTTTTGTTGTGCTTTAAAACAAGAGGTTGCAAATTGACGATTACACGCTGCTGCAAGTATTCAGAGCTGGGTTGAAACCCCAGTTAACAACAGAGGCAGAGCTCGGGCCAGCAAGAATGAGTCAGAGACTTCGTTTGGCATTTGTTAGGATAACCGTCTCTTCAGGGAGTTTGCAAAGACCAGGAGAACGCTATTGGGCAACAGCAAGAAAAGAGGAGATGCTGCCCATGGAGGATGGAGTGAGAGAAGGTAGGTTCAGGCAGAAGACTGTCAGTCTTAAAACAACTCTCCTGCAAGAAGCCCAACCCTCAGTGCCCTTTAACCGGCCTTGTGGGTGTGAAGGAAACCTTAGCCTGAGCTCAGTTCTCTGGCAGTAGGCTGCTATCTTTCTCAAAACTGGCTTTCTGAGTGGAAAAATAGATTTCCCAATCCTACACTTTTTTTTTTCCTCCAAACCAATGGCAATTTTAAAGGGAGAGCAGCAGCACTGTGCATTAACCACCTACTGATGGCACCCCACTGAAGCACCCAGAGTAATTTGGACAGGCACACAGGTAATTTGACAGGCGCACAGTGGGAGGGCTTGCTGTGACAGCTTAGGAGGAGCAGGGCTCTCAGCATCTGGCCTCCAGAGTCAAACCCTGCCATTTAGAACGATCTTTTGGATGGGTGATGTTTTGCAGCTGCTGCTGGAGCGCAGGGTCCAACTAGCAGGGTGATGTGAGCTCCCTCCTTCCCAGGAGCTATGCCAGCCCTTCTGCCCAGTGTGGTGCTCCTGCCAGATACACATTTCCATAAACTGTCAGCTTGACATGCTGTTTAAAGCATTGCAGAATATGTCCACACTTTAGGACTGATCCAAGGCTAATCAAATGTAATGAGGCTTTAAATTGACTTAAACGAGCTGGAAATCAGACCTCTGAAGCAATTGTTGCTCAGGTTACTTACCACCCCCATGCTAGGGTAAACTCTGCCATGTGAAGTGTGTTCGCCCTGAAGCAGTGATCTGTCAGTGTTAAGCTACAGTGCTACAATATCTATTTACAGCTTTGCAAAGCCTCTCGGCATGGGAGACCCTGGAGAAATAGATCAAGTGTACAGCATGACAACATTCAGCAAACATTTCTCCAACCTTCAGTGTGAGTGATTTGAGCTTGGCAGTAGCCCTCAGGTCAAATAAATTCTTGGCTAGTGGGATTTTACCCTGCTTGTTAAGATAAAGAGGGTTCTGAAACACTTCCTAGGGTTTGCTGGGGGAGTCACAGGGTCCTGCACAAAGCCCTGTGACCCCTGCTCTCCGAGGGGATTCCCTGCATTGCAGGAGGGCAGAGAAGGGAGAGCCTTGCTCTAAGCTAGATGCTGCTTCCTGCAACCTTGTCTCAGTGTCAGGCTGTGTTCAGAACAGATACTATGATGTATTAGATGGACTTGGGTACATCTTACATCTAAGACAGCAAGGCAGACCCCTCCCCTCCCAACTTGACAGATCTTGGCCCCTTTTTCTCTCTGAGAGGAAAAAAACACTTAACATATTGCTGCTGGCTGAAGGCAGTCCAACTATAGGGCCTGCCTCTCCATACTGACACAGGCTCCATACTCTGGACTTTACATCACTTACTAGGGAACTGGTCTGGGTAGCAGTTGTCTGACTAAACCCTGCTGACTTTATTTCCAGCTTGATACTTCGTTATCAGATGGGCTATTGGCTACTCAATGAATGGTCAAACCATTCATGCTGTCGTTTTGATGCTGTAGATGATTTCCAGCATGCAGCATTGAGCATCACCAGTCTGTAATCTTTACCCTGCTTCCTTAGCTCTCTACTGAGGAATGGGATTGAGCATCATCTGCCAGAATGCATTAATTTATTTCGCCCACATTTCTCTGCGTCATCTGCCTAGACAAAAATCTTCCTTACTCCCCTTATCACTGCATCAGCAGCCACATGGTTGTAACGTGTGCAAAGTGATTCCTTATGTTCCCAGCATGTAGTTACAACCTGGCAGTGAGATTTTTGCCATAGTAAAATAACAGAAGTAGTGATTAGAAATGAAATAGGCAAGTGCTGGCTGCTCACAGCCTTTTCTTCTCAAGGCCTTCCTCATTTCAGAGGTGTAGGTGCAGGTTTCATTCCACATGGGTGTGTGCCAATGCTTGAGAAGAGGGCCGTGGTGCAATCTGGCCAGGGTGCACACTTTAGGAGCACGGTTTCCTGGAGTGCTCGACCATGGAGCCTCCAGTGTTCATCTTTGGAATCACTGGGATGTCTAGAAAGGAGTGAGAACAGGATTTACCTCCTGACAAAGCAAAGCAACCATACCAAGTTTTACACTGAACCTCTGCATGTCTTTGCATTGTCTCCAGGACAGCTTGAGCCATGGAAAATAAACTGACCTTGCAGACCCTCCTACCCAGGACAGCAGATGTGAAAGCACCAGAGCCAACACCAAAAGGATGCATTTCTCTTTCTATGAGCTTTCTATGACTGTAATCCAAATTCCTGTTCAAGTTCCTACTATTGAAAACCAGATACAAAGTATTAAGTCCTACTCAGATGGGTTTATTTCACCCTTTATGGATATATAACACAAATTACAATATATATGGAACTAAAAGTAAGTAAATGGAAAAGAACTAACAGTTTAAAAAATGATTGTAATTCAGGAAAAAAAAAGGCTCATTCTGCAACATAGTAGTTAAGTGATTTGCATCAAGCTGATATTACTCTTCATCTTTAACCATTGTTATTAACAGTTTATGGTAAATAAATTTTAGGTATTCCATTTCTTCCAGTCATTTGTGTTGCTCTTCTGTTTCACTCCGATGAGACACTGAAAGCAGTATCCCTTGTGGTTCTGTCACTTTCCACTTTCTCACTCCCCTTCAGTAATTCAAAAGTGTCGTGGTAAATAGCACAAGAATGTACAAATGCATCATGACTACATTTTCTGAACTCCCAACAATATCTCTGCTCATGTTAAAATGAGTGAAATCTGTGTAATTTTAATCTGGGCTTAAATCTGGTCGGCAGCATGGTCTTTGTCTGCATTGATGTGTCATGTGCTATAGAAGTGGATCTGCAGCAGGAAAGCTGTTGGCAATGAAGCCTAGTGTCCACACTGTCCATGTTGTGGGGATTTACTTTAATGTAGCCTTTGTCTGGATGCACATTGGCAGTTGGAGCACATCCACCCACTGGTTTGGTTTCACACACTCAGGAGTGTTCTGCCAGTGTGGCAACTGGGGACCATAGGGAGAGATGCTTAAAAACATTCTCCTGATCAAGAACAAAGCACTAACAAAGGTACACCAAATGAAATCCAATTCCCCACCACCTCGTTGTTTCTACTCTTACATTCTCATAACTGAAGCCTTAACTGTTAAAGTCAAGATGAGAAAGATTTAGCCCTTGAAGTGTACAGAGAGCTAAAAGAACATGCTTGATCATTCGAGGTCCAGAGAGCTTCTCATAATGCTCTCCAATGAAGTCCTGAAAACTGCTGAAAAAGAAAACTGTGGTTATTCCTTGGCTGAGATCCATACGTTTTCCATTAAATTGTTGGTTAGCTGTGCTCAAACAGCTCGTGACGTTAGCTTTGGCTAGTAGAAACAGGTGCAGCTCCAGTTATCACAGTGCATGTTTGGCAATTGGCGGCAGCAGCAGAGGCCTGGCTATTAGCTTGCACAGTTATGAATGTTTTTTCTCCCCAAAGAAGGACGTTTCAGCTGCCCTGACTGTTCTCACCATCTCCACTCTCGCCGTCTACAAAGAATGGAGCCCTGATTTTCATGGCCGAGTACTTTAGTGAGTACCACATCCCATGCCATGTAGACCAAACCATGCCGTTGTCATGGGATCCATTGTACCTTCCTGTTCTGTAGTATCGTCCATTGAGGTTTACAGCATGGCACCTTGTAACAATGTAGGAGAGGGAGAAAAGGAGATGAGGTTTTTTGTGGGAAGACATTACATCATTACAGTGAAGTGCTATTTTCACACAACATACATTTGGAAATACCAGGGTGGGATTCATTGGCAGATTCAGACACCCACGTGTATCTGTCTGTACTGAAATGGTTATCTAAAGTCCTACAATAGCCTATGGAGATCTGGTTAATACATTTAGCGGAACTCAGAGAAGTATGTGGCTCGTCCTAAAGTAGATACCTACACTGGTCAGATAATTCAACTTGTTGACTCCTTCAAGTGTATTAACTGGGCGCATGATTCAGTTGCCTAAACAGAGGGGTGTAGTGCCATTTGGTGGGCTTTAGCTCAAGTCCTTCTTGGACTCAATGATCTTGAAGGTCTTTTCCTACCTAAGCAATTCTGTGAAGTGTAGGCAGCTATGTATTGACACCTAAAAATGCAGATGTCTTTAAATCAAGGTAAATCCCACTACTGATGTACATTTTTGTAGCTTCACTGATACAAATTTGTATGTGATGAGGGCCTGGTCAAATAAGAGGCTCTTCCTGCACTAAAGCAGAGAAAAAATGAGAGCAGTGTGTCCATATTCCCAGAACTGGTGAACCTAAGTCCCTGCCTTTTGATGTGTGGGGTATGCCCAACCAGCAAACATACCATCAGGACTGTGAAAGGGTAACTTACCCCCTAGATATGTACCACAACAGAGAAATGTCCTTTGCGTATGCTTTACCTTGCAGTGCCTACAGTTGTTTTCTTTCCTGGGATATAACCCAAAGCACTTAAAGGACTTTTAATTGGGCTCTTTTCCTTACAGGTCATTCCTCCTTATGCATTTATTCTGACCCATTTTCTTGAATGCAACTTACCTGCTTTGCTTCATAATGAAAGAAGCAGATTGCTTTCCTTTGAGGATCTGTAGATGTGAACATCTTAGATTTGATTCTGAAAGGTGCAAGAACACAGCAACCTCCAGCTGCTGTAAGGCAGGCAAGTCCTCTTGGCTCTCCAGCCACCCACACCCTGTGCATCTGAGAGGAATCAACTGTTTTCCATACCTGTTAAACCACCAACCGCCCATGTTCTCTGATGCACAGTTGCCTGCCAGGAATCGATCGTGGTCCTTGTCAGATGTGGTGAACTGCATCCCTCTGTGAGAGGCTGACCACTGATACTCAAAATTGCTCCCACCAGACAGAGCATCGCCAGCATTCCCAGAATAGGTGCCAAACCATAACCTGTAATTGTCCTGCAAGAATACGTGAAACATGCCTTTGATATCAGCTCTTTCTGCCTTTCCTCCCATTTTTGAGGTCAGGTTTGCTCTGGCCATTGTATCCACTGGCAAAAGCATGACTGCTGAAGTCAAGGGTGAATTTTGGCCCCATGCTTTAGTGATCCTAGTGTAGATCAATATGGGATTTAAACTGCCAGAAGGGATTGCTAATTACTGCTGCTGCTACAAAGGGCTTCAGGCTTTATTGTCTTTCAATAACCATTTGATACACTATAAAACAAGATGGAAGACTTTTTCTAGCTCATCAAGAACAACTTGACAGAAAACTGTGCCAAGTAGTTGCCTTCATAAACTGATCACTTGTTCAGCTAGAATATCTTCTTGGGAATTTTGCTCCTCCAATAACTAGAAGCCATCTGATCTCTAGCTAAATGGTCCAGTCCAGGTAGGAATACTTAGAATAATAGTTCCGCTGTGCACAGTTAACAGATCTAAGAGACATTGATATGAGATGGATGATTACTTTTGTGGTGTGAGCTTTCTCCTGTCATCATATTCCACTTTTCTTTATGAAAAATAACAGTATGGTATTAAAATTAAGCTGTTCAAACTTTTAATAAGAAAACTCTAATTGCAAACTAAATGTAATGCATACATTTCTGGAGTGGTGTTGGAGTCAGAACTAGGACTGGTGCATGCAACAGAACTCATGTTCTTGGGTATTTGGGCTACTTATATATGGTGTTCAGAAAGGCAAGCCTGCAAAGAACAGCACCTGCATTGTGCAGGATGCTGTCTAAAACTAGAAAGCAAACATGAAAATCAGGAATGTGTCTGTCTTTAGGCTTTCTGTGTCTGTAGCACTAAGTGTAGGTAGAGAGGTACCCCTCTTCAAGTTAGGAACTTAAAACTCTCCTTTCAAAGTTTTGATTAGAGGTCAATGTTTTCTTTTAAAACAAAGTAGAGGGTTTGTTCTAATGATTGCCTTTTATGTGACTGCCCAAAACACTTTCCTAGGAAGTAGAACAAGGTTCAGTTTCCTTGCAAATGTTCAAACCCTTATCTCCTCCCTCACAAAAAACTATTAACCATGAGGCTAGAGACAAATGTATGTGGGAATCCTTGTGCCCTGTGGCAGACAGCTGCCCTCCATGTGGCAGCAAAGTTAGCAAGTGAGCACACACACATGATCCTGTCATCCCGTGGCTTGGGCACTCAGTGGTTGTGAGAAAGAAGTCCCAAGATTACATCCCTGCTCCCAGGGTTGTTTGTCATTCAGCCAAACCAGGAATCCCACGAAACCAGAGCAAGTAAGTTTTGCAGAGCTGTAATTCCAACCCTGATACAGAAATCTGATGCTGCATGTGCAGACACCTCACCCTCATAGACAAATGAAGCAAATCGCCCCTGTCTCCATTTCTTACCTGCTCATTTGCAAGCTGGAAATTTTCATAGACTGCATAACGTCTTTCCCCATGCCAGTCCATCAGATCAATCTTTAATGAGCTCTCTCCTAAACACAAAATGGTGTCCTGTTAGATGAACTAGCTCATACAAATTGGATAGAAATATGTGGAGGGAAAATACTCGCACCTCTAGCAAGAAGGTCATAGATGTGGTCATTGCCCAGCCAGTATTCATCATTCTTTCCCTGGAATTTCCCAAATCCCAGTTTGTAATCATCCCATTTCCTGCAGTGAGATACAAATACCAATTTCAGCATGTGAGGGAAGTAGATGGTTTCTGACACTCAGCTATGGTAACAAGTAAAACTTCATCTGTATCTCTGGACACTGCCTTCTACAAGTATTCATTGCAAGCTGAGATGAAATTTATCACTCTGCCTTAGAAGTAAATACAACTCACAGCTTACTTTGTCTCCTGCTAAACCTGTGCACACACATATACTGGGATCAAACCTTCAAAATGCCAGATGCAGGGCTTGCAGTATAAGGTTGTCAGTTAGATGGAAAGGGAAAGCAGCAGCTGTCATATTGGTCTTCAGCAAAGCATCTGGTATTTCTCTTCAGCAAGGCATAATTAAAATGCCCTCCTGGCTGGAAATGGATGTTGCAGTCTGAAATATGCTGCAATCTTGGATGTATGGTGTGGTGAAGAATCAGAAACTGAATAGAAGCTGCAAACAAAAGCTTCCAGATAAAGTTAAAAGGAAATATCTAGGTTTGATTTGTGCTCCTGTTCCATTTAAATCTATTTTTGATTCATTGACCATTCTCACCTCTTTTTTTTTTTTTGCAATATCACTGTTTGGATGTGGTGACTTGTCCTTCAAAGGTATATACTTACTTTCCATCAGCATTCTCAGGCTTCATCTTTCTAAGAGAAATCTCCTGCTGCTACTTGCTTCTCATTTCATTCTCTTCAAATCTCCTCTGTTATTTATGCATTATCTTCAATATTCACATATACTTCCTGTGTATCATCATTTCCAGTTTTACTAACCTTGTGTTTATTCCCTCTCTCATGTTGTTATTAGGGATATTAATTCTGCCTGATCTACATACTAGCCAATGTTCCTCTTCAGCATGCTTTTCATTCACCTGTGCTGAAAGTTGAACTACCCCAGCCCCTGGGCAAGCCAGCTTAAAGCCAGCTGAGGTACCTTTGCAATAGGCTGCACTCACTGCAAGAGACACTAGACAGGCCCTGAAATTGTGTGTGCTGTGGTAGAGAATTAATCTGCATGGGGACATTTCTTCTTTACTGTACTACCAGAGCATCTCTCCTCCTGGACATTTCCAGGTGAAAGCCACCTCTCTGGGATTTTGCATAGAGAAAGGACGATTTGAACAGGTGGTTTGGCATCTTTTTGAATCATCTGAATAAGGAAATAAATGTTACACCACACTGAACATAGTTCTTGATATGAGGACAGATAATGCATTTAACTAGTCTCAGCTGATGCACTGGCAGCAGTTACCTGCCAATTTGGAGCCTTCGACAGTCTCCAGTAATGATAAAAGAAATATGCACGCATGTAAGCACTCAAATGCAGAGAAACCATGGAAAAGGCATTATAGGTCCATTTTGAAAATGGCATCCTGCTACTGATATGTACCACCAGGTTGTCCTAAAGCAAAGAGTTATCATCACTGAAGTATATACTTGCATACCCTGCTTCTCAAATGTAGGGTTTTGTCAGGCAGCAGGATGGGATGTGGGAGTTGGAGGCCTGACTGCAAGCCCTGTTGATGCAACCATGATGCACTCACCTGTTGAAATTCTCTTTGCCGTTACTCCGCCGCTGAATGACAGTCCACCCCCCACCATCAGACATGTCACAGTATGCCAGGAAAGGCTCTTGGTCTGCTCTGGGCCTGATCCGGTAGTAGCCATTTTTGGTCTTCTTCCGATTATACACCGCGGAGCAATCTAAGCAGAATGGTATCTGTTAAATGGGGCTGGGGAAAGCAAAAGGGTATGGGCAGTCAAGAGAAGACACTGCTGAGAGGCTCTATGGGACAAGGACACTTGGCCAGCCTGTGCATAGCTCTACAAGCCCTGCAAAGCCAAAGCAAATTGTTCAGTAAGGTAGTAGCAATGCTGGTTTCCCAGCTGCTGGACCTGACAAAGAGCAGCAAGGCTCAAGAGCCTTTACAGCCATGCTCTCTGAAGCACTCATTCCCAGGTCTTTGCTGAGATGGGGAATGGCGGCAGCTCAGGCTGAGGCTATAGCATGGGAGCGATGCAGGATCTGTCAGCAAGATCATTTGAAAAGAAGCTAATTTCCATGTGGAAGGTAACCTCAGCTGTACTTCAGATTGGATCAGGGCCCAGAATTTCTAAAATAAGAGGCTAAGCTCCTGTGACCAGCTTTACCAGGCCTTTCAGGACCTCAGTGCTTCATATTGTGAATGTAATGCCTATGAAGAATAAAATCCTGCCCACAGGCCAAGATTCCAGTTATGACCATGTTTTCAAAATGATGCCAAGGAACAGAGTATTCAGGCCTGCTACTGCACCACAGGAGTGATGGAGAAGCTGAGGAACAGGGAGGCTGAGCTCCTCCAAACAGGTTTCAGTGTCCACAGCTAAGGCAGGCACTCTGGGCTCCTGTAAGCCACTCAGGGGAAATGGGGTCTTCAAGAGCAAGACCCCTCTCTTCCTAAAGCAGATGTCTGTCTAAAGCAGGTCTGATGGAAAACATCTGAGAGGTGCCTGTTCCTCTCTACACCAGAGTCCCAGGTGAGAATCCCAGCTGCAGCTGACTCTGGCCCCAGGGCATGTCTGCTTGGTACCAGGGCCACCAGTCTGCCCTTTTCCTTGCCATGTATCTGACTGCATTTTAAAACACAATCCACTTTAAGAATTCTAAAACTTTTAGCAGAAATAAAATATGATACACAAGACACTACAGGGAGAAATAAACACTGTGGCAAGCTGAAATTTCTATATATGCTACTGCAAACTGTACCTTGGTCATAGACTATCAAATTTCCACTGGTTGTGGGTAAAAGCATCTCATGCTGCTCGTTTCTGTTGCCTGAGAACAGCCCGCTTTTTGTTCTATGGTAAGTGTTCTCCAGGATGTCCTTCAGTTGCAGTTCATATAAGTAAAGCATGCCTTGAAGGTGTTCTAACCTTTGCCTTAATTTGTTGTTGTCTAGGAGGCAAATATCTTTTTCCTATGGAGAAAATAAAACAAAACCCCCCACACTTCAATCAGTGGTAATAACAGAGAGGCAGAAAGAGAAGAAGTATCTGGCTCCTTGTGACCCTAATGTGTCGCACTGCCTCTGGACCAAGACAATTCGATGGTGGTCTCTTCCTAAGATACATAGATCTTGCACAGCATGAGCTGTTGACTTCAACCCAGTGGAAAAGAGTTTTCTACTATGACCTTTCCGCTGCCCAGAGCATCCCAGAATATGATCAGATATGCAGAAAATCACTTTGGACAAAAATAACTTGTCCTGACTCCCATTTAGTGAACTCAAGTGGAGTGTTTGCAGACTATGAAACTGCCCAGGGTAATAAAAGGGGGAAAACTCAGCTCTTGCACTGCAGCCAGGCCAAACCAGTGAGGTTCCAGAAACATCTTCTTGAAAAACTGGCAGATGAAAGAGCTGATATTTGGCACAAATCAGCTGGAAGCAGTGAGCCTACAGTGGTATTACTTCAGAGCTGCATTACCATAACCAAGACCAGACTCTGACCCACACTGGAGTAAGTCTTTTCAGCAACAATCTAGTCTATGGTTAGTGTTACTCCATTAAAAACATAACAAAACAGAACAAAATCTCTTTCAAGACAATGAAGCAAATCCATGCAATAAGAATCACTGGATATTTTTACTCTGAGCAGGCTTGAATGATACCAAGCCAGCATCAGTTCTAGGCATAAGCAAAACAAGCAGTTGCCCATAACAGCAGATTCCCAAGTGTGCTCAAATGTGGCACCCCAGCTGCCTCTTCCTTCTCTTAGACCTGTTGGTTTCCCTTCACAGAGGAGGATTTCCAGGCTGGAGGCATACAGGGACCTGCTGCAGACAGCCCCGAGCTCTCCAAACTTTCCTTGCCAACCTCGTCGGGGTGGCCCAAGAGAAATTTGCTCATCAGAAGAGTACAGATTGCCTCAGACTCCGCCTACATCCCCTTCCCCTTCCTGCTTTTTAAATTGCAGGCAGTTTTCCCTGGGGGAATGGAACAGAGTATTTCTTCATTGGCTATTAGGACTACTTTTTAATGGGCTGGTTTTTTTATGTTGTTTTTAATTCTTGGCAATGTCATTCCAGCCATCCAGCCCCTAATGCTGTGAAAACTCTATATTATCAGGACAACAAGAGTGACCTTCCTTTAGCTGCAGGCAGATGCCTTTTTGCCCTGCTCTTGCAAGTCTCTATCTCTCTTGTGGGGGAGCACTGATCTCTACACGACTAGGAATGATAAACCATTGAAAGGTTGTACAGATCCTAGTTAAAAGGTACACACCGAAAACCTGGGTGCAGGTGAGACGAAGTTGACCAGGAGAAGGAGCAGCAGGAACCAGGGCATCATCACACTCATTTCTTACCACCTGAAAAGAAACATTGACAGGCTGCACTTGAGGCTTCTTTAGTTCCTCTCACAGCTTAATTCCCCCTCACAATTATGTTTAATTCCCCAGAAAATGCTGCAGGATTTGTTGAGGAGGTTGGTTGAAACTACAAGCAGGACAAAATCAGGGGAAAGAAGCATATTAGGGAGAATCTGAAGTACCAGTGCAGCATGCTGACAGGGGGATGGAGGCTTAGGTCCAAGCTCCTGCTTCCCTGGAGAAATAAATATCCATTGTATCTCTCAGCAGCCTCTGCCCCTTCTCTGGAGTGCCCCCAGAGATGGGAAGTTACTTAGCAATAACATCTTCTTGGAGCTCTCCTAGCCAAAGTCCCACAGTCCTTATTCAGTCCAAACTCCCCAAAGTTAAGAGGAATTTTGCCTCCTGGTTGAATAAGCCTGGACATTGCCCCTCCTCAGTCCACGGAGTGGTCTGTCAGGATGGGATTACCTTGGAGGCTGAGGGCAGAAGTCACACATTGGACAGAGTGGGTATGGGATGTTTTTTTGCTTGGATTTCAATGGAAGAGATCTCTGCTGCTGACCTGCCCCAGTGCACAGTTGGAGCTTCAGAGAGTCAGAGAGCTAGAAAAAACACTAAGCAGCTTCCACTGGGAACACACAGCTGAATGTGAGTGAGCAGTACAAATTGTATGCAGTGTGCTAGCATGGCATTTAAAAAAAAAAATCAGAAAGAATTAAAAAAATCTGCAAAATAGTCTAAAACCAACTCCCCCGCTTCACATCTGGAAGTGCTGCAGAAACTTGGCTGCCCAGCTCTGTGCTCTGAGCGACATGCTTCGTTTCAGCTCTGGCTCTATCAGCATCCCCACCGCGGCTGGTGCTCGGGCTGCTTCCAGAGCCGGCAAAGCTGCTGGGGCAGGGGAGCCATCTGCCAAGCCAGGCAAGGCCCAAAGCAAGCTGGAGAAGAAGTGTCCTGTGGAAGTCACCCATAAAAGAAGTCGTGCAGGTAGGTGACCCAGCACATGGCATTTTTTCTGCTCATAGAGAGCAGGGTTTGGTATTACAGCAAGGGACCACCCAGCCCATGACAAGTGGTGCTGTTCATTCACACCACCCCACAGCCCTGCTGGTGGCAGCAGCACCAGCGCTGAGGCCAGAATCAGGCCCCGTGTGGTGCATGTGGGTGGAGGCAAAAAGCTAACAGGAAGGGTGGGTTTGAGCCACAGCTCCTGAAAACCAGACAGCGTAGACTGAAGGGATAAAAAGCAACTTCATCAATATTTTAAGCAACACGTATGAAATGCACGTACCTGTAAGTTGCCTTTCCTTCAGATCTCCTCCTGGTAAGATTATCTCCCTTAAAAGTCAACTGCAAAAGAAAGTGATCACAAACCTAGCCGCATTTCTAGAGGTTGATGAGACTTTCCTCTCCAGATGGCCCACATCAAGGATGCAGACAACGAATGTTTCACAGCACTAGGCAGTTCCACAGAAAAGACACTCAAAATTCTTCATGTGGAAGAGTTACCCAAGCCCCAGGTTATCTGTTGTTACCCAATACTCATCCTGCTGCTTCCCAGTGAGGATAAACAACAGATTTCCAACAGTGGTGCTCTCCAAAGGACAGGGGCTCTGCTGGTTGCATACCATTACCCACCTTATTTGACTAGGAAGCGCAACAAAGACTGACTTTTTGAAGTGTTTATATGAATCACTCAGACTAATGCTCCCTGTGGGAGTTTTATCTCATGTTTAATATAGCCAGGCTCATTTCAGTAAGTCCTGAAAGGTGGAAATAACACAGCTTTTCAGTTCAGCATTCCTTCTGCTGTTTAATCTGGTTTAGATGTAAAAGCACAGCTGTAACACCAAAGGAGCTGCAAATCTGAAGCAAGAAGTGAACATGGGGGTATTAAGCAAGATTTGCTATTTGATGGAAATCTCAGAAGGTTTGCAGTTGTGTAACTCTCCTCTGAGCTGGACAATTAGAGTTGCTAGTTAACACAAAAAAGGACATTTGCGGAAGAGAGGAAAAAAAAGCCCCAAACAAACAGATGCCTCTCTTTGCGTTATAGTCAAGAAATTAGAGATTATTTGGAAGAAAACAGCAGGAATGTTCCATTTCACAGAGTTATGCTCAGAGGAGAGACGATGGGGACAAAAGACAAGACATATAAGCCCATAGTAAACTTCTGTGTTACTCTTCAGGAAAGCAGGACTGTCCGGCTATTACCAAGTACAGCGATGCTGTTTGTTTCTTAAAAACTGCATTCCTCTTCTCCCGCAAGAACCACTGACCCATTTCACAGCCAAAGGATTATGTAATCAAAGCTTTTCTTCTCACTTGTCCTCTACTCCTAGTTTCAGGCTGGTTTTGGAAGCTGTGAAACTAAATGAGTGAAATGTCTCCCCTCTTCCTCCTCCTTAGCCCTTTCTTCCCCCACTTTGGTCAGCAGCTGCAGCACACAGCGAGGTGCTCAGGTACCATGCTCTTGAACACAGGGGCAGCTGCACATCATCCCCTGGGGCTTTCATCCACTGCAGCACCTCTTTCTCAGCTGAAGCCAGCCAGCCAGCGCTTGAGACACTGTGCACCAATTTATGCTCTTGCCTAGATGGCCAAAGTCCTTCTTGACCCATAAGCACCTCCCAGTCCTGAATGGGATGGGTAATGGGCCCAGGTCTGCAGTGGTAGTGTTGGAGTTGCAGTGTGGGCAGCATGGTCAGCTCCTGTGGCTGTTTGCAGGGCTGTATGGCCTGGGAGCACCAGGCTGCATGTCTCTTAACTCCTGCTGGTGCCTGGGTAGAAGGCTGGAGCTGCAATCCTGGTGGGACTCTTGTATGTATGTTATGTGACTGCAACTTTGCAGGAGCAGGACTCAAAGTCCAACTCTCCTTCAGGGACCCCCTCAAATGCCTCTCAGAGCCAAGACACTTGGAGCACTTTCATGCTCTCTTGAGGATTCCATCAGTGTTAACCTCACCAATGTCTGCATGTGAAAAACCCAGTCAGCTGGAGTGTGTTTCTTGCATACCTGCTTCACGATGAACTTATTTTCCCAGGTTAGATGAAGCTTTAGGAATGTCTGAAGCATAAGAGAGGGGTTGCCTTGATGTTGAATTCATGTGAGGTGGGTCTAGCAGGAGGGTGTGTTCATGTACTGCTTCACTGGCCCAGAGCTAAAATAACCAAGTCATGGTAAAGAACATGGACACTGTGTGATCACTAATGTTTCCTCACAGATGTTGAAGTCTCTAGGCAATGGAACTGTAAATGTTCTTTTTTTTTTTTTTTTTCCTGGAATACACATGCTTCCCACATATGCTGCAGTGCAAATTCCTGTTTAGTTACTTGGAAGGAGATCAAATTCCCTCTTCTTAAGATATTCAGTGATCTTGTCAGCAAATAATAACAGTTTCATTAACTAAAAACCTCCCCACCCTGCTTTTCTCCACCCTCCTCCCAGCAAAAGTACGTAGGCGCTGAATAACAGTCATAAAAAACTATTATTCACACATTAAATGCACAGCCAGCACAGCAAGAATGCAAACTGGTGGATAAGTGTGAATGAGGAGAGCAGCTCTGTGGTAGCTCTTGATATTGCTGCAGTCACGGGGTGCTGGGCTGCCCCAGAAAGAATGGCTTGGCATGAAGACATGAAGATGACACCTGAAGGACATTCATCCCCTGCAGGGCCCAATGGAACATCACTGCAGCTGGAAGACAGTGGTGGCATCTGAAAACTCTCTCAAGACAAGTTTCTTGTTCTTTGTTTGTTCTTAAAGAGGGAGAAAGGAAACGAGGCAGATGGCTTCAGACTCCAAAGGAGGTACAGAGACCTGAGGTTTAAACAGCAAGATTCTGACTGCCTAGCTGTGCCCTATGAAAATACAGAGTAGTCTAGAGCCAGCTCCAAGCAAAACAGCTCAGTTGCACTGAATCCAGGTGCTTTATGCATTTGCCATTATTTTTATACTTCTCTATCACATCCCACCTTCCATGAGTGTCCTCCTCACTGGGAAAGACCATAGACCAGCATTCTTTGCAGGCACTGCAGGTGTGGAAGTATCAAGAGCCTGCAGGCTCTTGATGTGTGAGCTACTGTACACCTTCTACAGGAATCTGGGCTGCCAGGTGTTTTAAAACAAAATTAATGCATGAAATCTGAAATAAATATTTATTTATTTTTAAAATCTAACAATAAGGGGTTTCATCAAAAGTAAGACAAACTTAAAAGATCAGGATGACATCAGCCACCAGAGTTTCAACCTACGAAATAACCGAAACCAGCACATGTGCATTGAAAGTCTGTGGTTTGTTAGCAAGGAGTAACCACAGAAATCTGTGTACAAAGGAGTAATGGTGGCAGACCATGAAACACGCTAGATCTGAATGTTTTGATAATGTTCAAAGAGAAAAGACATAATTCAATCTAACTAATGAGTCTACATGCAGCCTATGAGTATCTAATGGGCTGACACAACAAACATAATTAGTTTATAAGTTCCTGAGGGCAAGCACAAGTCCAAGCAATCTCACTTACCATCAGGAATAGCTGTACCAAAGGGAATTAGTCACAAGGCCAGAAGGTGGATGTGGATTATCTGCATGATCTTCTACCTACCTCAGGTCAGAGAACTTCCCTGACCTAATTCACTCCCATCTGAACTAGAGCATCCCTTTGAGAAAAAGACATTTTGGTGTAAAATATTCAGTGCTGAAGAACCAGCCACAGAACTTAGCATGCTCTCCCACTGCTTAATTATCCACATTGTTAATTATTACTGTTTTTTGCCCTGAGTCTGAATCTGCCAAGTCTCATCCTGCAGCTTTTTATTTTTATGATGTCTCACTCTGCAAAGGAGAAGAGCCCTCTGCTTCCAGATGTTTTTTTCCCTGCTTAAGGCTAGGTCCAAGTACACACAAGCTGTGTGCCTGCCCTGGCTGGGAACCCAAACCCCAGTTACCTGCTTTGGCTGTGGGTGTTCATGCTGGGGGAAAGCCAGCAGGGTCATGGAGTGAGGAGTTGCATGGAGCTTGTTCTGGGCAAGGCTGGGCACCATGGCACAAGCACATCCTGAGAGAAGAGCGCTAGTGGGTAGGGCACGTGGCTGGCATGGGGAGGGAGGAAGGGCAAGAATAACTTCTGCTTCTGGGTTGATTTCATACAGTGTTGTTAAATGCAGAACATGTCCATAGACTTCTATGGCATGTGCAGGAGCAGAACCACAGGCTCTGGGGGCATCTCTGCAGCCCAACAGAGAGATTCCCAATCAGTGTAACTGCCTCTAGGGTTAGGCAGCTGCTGAACAAGACCCTTTTTAGATCTAAATTTCAAAGCCTGATTACTTTTAAGGCAACTTTCTCCAGATCCAGCCCTGACCAACCATGATTAAGTCACTCCTTATCTTTTCTTTCAGAAGATAGACAGCTTTGAGCTTCTCGACCCAGGTGTGATGAGGTGCATTTCACAGCCTTTTACTCACATCATGGCTCTTCCCTCTTCTGGAGTCGTGGTTACCAGGACTGGAGGCCTGAGAGCACACAGGGGCCAAGTAAAGAGCGCAAGCAATATTTCCAACCCAATATCTTCCCTGTTTGTGGATCCAAGAATCTTATTACTCCTTTTGCCACAGAGCCACATGCCACAGTCACCTGTGGCTGGCTACTCCCTACCGCTGCCTCAGGACTTTTCAGAGCTACCTGTTTTCATAATACAGTCACTGATGCTCCAAGTCCAACCTGCCATGGTTGCAGTCAGGGGGATGGTGATTTGCAACACATGAGAACTTAGTTAAGAAATGCTTGACAGCTTTTTGACACATACACACATGCACACATACCTCATGCAGGTGGCAAGTGCTTCTCGGTCAGTAGGACTGTAAGTAGACTACGGATTTAAAGATGTTGCATGGTCCTTCAGGCACCAAGGGCTAAAAAGCACCATCCTGAGGTCCTCTGTTCTGAGATTGACAGTGGGTGTATGGAAATGCACGTTGCTCGCTCATCTGCACTTACCAGATGTTACAGTTTACTCAGTGCTAGGCAGACCTTCTTCTACTCATCTGCTTTTCCAGCCTGTGTGTCAGCTGCGGACTTCATCACTTGGGATTTCATCTGGGGCATGGTTTAAAACAAAACAATACAACACAAAACAGTGTAAAATAACACCCAATCCCTGCAGAACCTCTCTGGAAAGGAATTGCTTAAGAATGGTTCTCCTTTCGTTTACTTTAAGACTAGTGCTGGATTTTCACCAGCCTGAACCAGATTGATCTTATATCCTTCTAACTTTTTAATCAAATCTCATTTTCTAGTTAGATGGTTTCTTACAGAAGCAACAAAATTTTTATCACTAAAACTTGTAATCTTGATTTCGAAATATGAATTTTTTTGACAGGAATTATTTTCCCTAATCCTGTGTTGACTGGCATTAATAATAATAATAAATATAATTATCACTACACTTAACATTTTATTAGTTGAAGCCTTTATTTACTCTGCTCTCTCCTTTTGTCTGGGAGCAAAGCCAAGCTGATAGCCCTATCATCATCAGGTTATCTGACCTACCTGCTTTAATATTGTCAGAGAATTGACTTTTTTCCCCCACTTACCTCCATATTTCTGTTTTCATAAGACTTAATAAAAATAAAATTATTTTTCTTGACTAGGTCTCATGAGAGTATCAGATGTAAATGAGCCATACCTACTGATTTTAAAAATCTGACAAGTTAAGAGATTCTGTTTACCATCCTCTCTGTTATTTTTGGAATGTAAAGTATGTCATCACCCCTCTGAGATATGCATACTTCATCCTGCTCTCTACCCAGTATGTAACTGGATTATTTACTAAACATTTCAATCTCTCCTGCACTGATGAATCATCATCAAGGGATCAGAACCGGATTCCGAGGGGTTTTTAAATGTCAGTATCATGAGTTAACCAGCAAAATATAATAAAAATTATTTAAAAGTCTTGAATTTAAAAACCAGGTTATTTTCAATGCTTTCTTTTTATTTTTAGCTTTATGAACCTTAGATCTTGTTCCTACACTTTTCTCCACAGGCTGAGGGTTAGAAATATGATTAATAAATAAAAAAAAAGTGGTGTTTTTATTTTAGTCATCTGACTCCAGAAGTTAGGGTTTTAAGAAAATAGATCAACCACTAGGAAACTCATGATGACACATGAGGGCTGGCAAATCTACAGCATTGCTAATGCTGTAAGATTAGCAACACTGAAAGGAACAGTTATGGTGTTATCACTGGCAATGTGGTATCAACATATTTGATGAAGAAAGGGAAGAACTGTTTTTCAAGGGCATGTGCAGCCTCTAGCAAGCTGGTTCATTTACAGCCCTGGCATTCAGCCTGAGAGCCAAACTGGAAGCCTCCCACCTCCATCCCTTGCTTTGACTGGTTGTTACAAGTTGTTCTGTGAAAAGTTCGCTTCAATACCAAAACTGCCTTTGCACCTTGGTGCTTTCAGAGACCAGGACAAGGGAAACTGGACTTAAGTATTTCTACAGTCTTCTCTAATATGGTCCCCCCCATGAAAGTGCTCCACAGGCATAAGCTCCTACTGAGAGTAACTCACATGATATCCTCATGGTCCACAGGACCAAGCCAGTACTAAATAACCTACACATGTAAAACTTTTTAAGAACTAGGAGTAAATTAATCAAATGTTTCTTCTAATCATCCAGCTTAGTTTTCATCCATGTTTAGCTGCTTCTCAAATACATAATTATCTGCATATACCAAACATATTTAGCTCATTACTTGCTACCACTGTCTGTACAAGCTAGTCACCCATATGTTTATATATACGACAGACATGAAAGGGAAGCTTTCTATTTAGATTGCTGCCCAGAAATGCTTCCTATTCCCAGCATTTATTTTATTTCTTTTGGGCAAGGGGCATCCGGAAAGGATCCTGCCATCGTTTAATCGCATCTACACCTGACCAAGCTCCGGCAGCTCTGGGACGAGCCCCAAAAGCTCGCTTTGAGCTCCCTCTGCTGCCGGCCGTCCTGCAGAAGACCTTTCCAGCGCAGCCCTGGCCTCACCACTGGCCGTGTCCCACCCTAAGATGCTCATGCTCAGGGGCTGCTGACTTGACTGTTGCTCAGCGAGGAGGTAGGTGTGAAACCTCCGCAGAGCACAGGGTCAGAAATCTGCCCTGCAGGCTCCGATTCTGCAAAAAGTGCTCGGTGTTATATGAAAAACTTAAGCGCTCCATGTTATGCGAGAAACAGAAGTGCCTGATGTTACGCATCGCTGTCCTGGACGGGGGCAGCCCCCGTTGCAGGCTGTGGAGGCCTGACAGACCTGCAGCCCACCTGCCCCAGCCCTGTCCCCGCCGCACCCCCAGAAGCCGCCATGCCACGGGAGATGCACTGAGAGGCCTAAAAGCGCGGCAGCGACGTCTGCAAGCGCCGAGCGGCTCTGGGACAGGCTGGCCGGCGGCCTCCCGGCTGCTGCGGGCCCGAGGCGGTGTGACCCGGGGATTGGCCCGCTGCGGACAGCGAGGTGACAGGCGGTGTGGGGAGCGGCGGGGCCGTGGCCATGGCAGCGGGCCCGCCCCGGCCACGGCCCAGGTGCAGCAGTGCGGCGTCGCCGGGCCATTTAGCCGCGGGCCGGACGGGGGCTGAGGGTGCTTCAGCTCTGCGGCTTGGCCTCGCCTCGGCGGGTGAGTGGGGCCCGGCCGGGGCTAAGGGAGGCGGGAGAACAGCCCTCAGGAAGTTTAACGCAACTTTCCGCTGAGTCCGCGGAGCTCCGGGGGCGGGAGCCCGGGCTCGACTTTGAGCCAGGGTGGGCGGCCGTGCTGAGGTGAGGGCGGCGGGGTGAGAGAGGCCTCCTGCGGGGCTGGGGCCGCGCAGCTGCCCGCTCCGACCGGCTGGGGCTTGGCCTGCGGGGCCTCTGTCGGGAAAGGGAGAGTGCCGGCGGAGCCGGACCCGCCGCTGTGGGGCTGAGATGCTGAGGGACCAAGTGCGGGCCTCCCGCCGGAGGAGCTGATGGAGCTCTTAGACCGGCTCCTAGCGGCTTCCCTACCTCCCCGGGTGCCGGCTGGCGCCCTGATGTGCTTTGTAGCTTGAAGCAGGGGAAGGCGCATCGTTGCGAGGTAGAAGATGCTGTTTTAAACTTATTGCTCTGCTGTGGTGTATTAGATACAGGCAAGAAACATTCATCACACTGCTGAGTGCACTGGCTCGCTGGCCTGACAAAGATTGTGAGTTATTAGTTGCCGGGGGGGTGGGGAATCATTGAAAATGAAGCAGAAACCTGTCTGCAGGTAATGGGAGTGTGAGGCTGTCACAGATGTTGGTATTCACTGCTGCTTGTACTGATATCCTTTAACTAGATGTGCTTCTTGTAGGACCAGTAGAGCAACACCAGGAGAAATGACAACTGTGAAGTACGAGCAAGGGGCAGAGCTGACAGAAGTTTCCAGGTGAGTGAGATGAACAAGCATATGGGTTTGAGATTGAAGTATGCTGTGTGTAGTGCCCTGCCTAGAGTTTCTTGGTGCTTTAAATATAATAAAGAAAATAATGATGGAGTACTTGAAGTTTATATAGCTTGTAGTCTTTGTATTCCCTCTTTCTCCTCCGCCCCCCCCAATGCTGTTGTCTGAAGAGTGATGTGTTTGAGAGAAATAAGTAGTTCTGATTGACTTCTTAGAAGTAGTTAGGAACTAAGAAGTATAGAGTACCCAGCACTGGTATAATAAGCTCATGGCAGTAAATCTAGAATTCTGCTAGCCTCCAGAAACACTGCCAAGGTCTCATGTGGAACAAGATGCTCTTGCTCTGCTCTCCTAAAGCCTCAAATAGGAAGTTCCCTTTAGCTGAGAGCAGTCAGAAAAACTTATGCTCTGTATGTAGAGTATGGGAGAAGAAATAGATTCTTCTAGTATATTCTCATTTTCTTCTCTTTCACCCCTATAGTCAAAAGACTAGGTGTAGTAGCTTGCAGTAGAGAGCTTGTTTCAGCTTGGACAACAAATAGATGTAGAGTGCTCAGCAAAACAAACTCCCTTTGAGGGAAGCCTTATCTAGAACTGAATTTTTGTATGAGAGCACAATGGAAACAATGTACTCAGACTTGGCTTCTATTTTCTTTTTGTGCTAAAGATTGGCTTCCTAACCCAAAACACTACTGTTGCTCATTCTTATTTTAGCTTTTTAATCACAGTAGAGGATAAGAAGGTGGCATCTGGTGCACTTCAAGAGTCTACAAGCATAAGCGAGTGACCTGCAGCAAAATAGCTGAAGCAGCAGCAACCTCCTTTAATGAGTGAAGCATTTTACTTGTATGTTAAGTGGAAATTCCCAAGTGAATATTCCATAAGAATAGCTGAGAAGCAAAACTGAATGGCCATACATCACTAGAGCTTTGATTCAGTTCTAGGAACAAAGTGAGGATACGGGTGTCTGGGGATATTGGAGCTGGAAAATTTGCTTTTGCTTTAAGTAAGGAGACTGAGGAGGAGGGCAAGCATTCATCTCTTCAGCCTGATACTGAGTGCAGGTGGTGAACCATCAGTACTGGTTGTTGATGCTATAGGAAGTGCACCTTTAAACTTCTTGCTTAAAAGGGGGTTAGCCCACACTGTAGGAGCAGTGCTGGTACCTGGGTCTGTTGTGGAGGATGAAGAATACTTGCATTCTCTGAGTTAATGCTTCAAACATACTAAACTGCCTCAGAGCAGCATGGAAACATCAATATTGGATATGTGTTTGCAGTTGCTCCTGCCCAAGAAGCAGTGATGCCAGAGGCAGACCCATAGCAAACACTGTGGCTGTGCTATTAGGCAGCACTGTATCCGTGGAAAAGGCTGAACTGGAAACTCCTGGATTTTGATGTTACACTTTACTTTCTCTGAAGTCATTGTGTGGTCTCCAAAGCTTCTCAGGTGGTTGAACAAAAACTTAATCTAAAGAGACCCTTTTAAGGAAGTTATGGCAAGCAGCCACTACCCCCAAAAAATGCTGTTCTAGCACTAGCTCAGCTGCTGCTCTGGTCTTCCAGTTTCCGGTCTGGTATCCTGCTCTGCACAAAAACATCCCTGTGCTGTGGCTTTTCCTACTGAAAACATTAATTCTCTGAACAAGCAGTTTACTGTAATAGCATTAATGTCATGAAGCAATTTTGCATATGCATGTTTCCAACATTTCCAGAGTCTGGGCTGGGCTGTTAAGTCTTCAGTGGACTCTTGGATGCCCCACTTCAAAGCCCTTTACCCTGTTGCTGGACACATCTGTTCCTTTCCTCCCCTAAAAGAGAAACTTCTGGGAGATGAATTGCTAACGGGAATTAGGTCAGCACAAGCCAAGGGGTTCTGCTGTGCCAACATAAGGGAAGTCTTCTTCCCCTGTTACTATTCCTGTGCTCTGACCCAGGCTGCTGCTTGCTGCTCAGCTGACAGTCTTTTCTCTGGAGCAACAAAGGGTAGCAACGTATAAAGTTAACATCTATATCAGTATGTGACTGGTGTTATTGCTTTCCCAGCTCTCCAACAGCAGAAGAGCCCACAATAAAGATTGATGATGGTCGTGATGAGGATAATGAACCAGACAGCTGTTCCAAGTAAGCTAATGATATACTAAGTGCCTTGCTTACCCCCAAAAAAAAAACTCTTGAGCCAGAATAAGAAAGCAAGTGGCTTACTGAAGTAGAGATAAGCCCAGTAAACTACTTGACATTTATTCTAGTACATAATAAAGACAAGTAAGTTCAGGAAACTTGTCTCTAGAGATGAAAGCCCAGTCCAAGGACTAAGTAGGAGTCTATCATGGTATGGAGAATGGGTAGGCCAAGCTGCATTGATTAAATTTTCCCAAAGGAATGAGCTTGGAAGTGCACAGAAGAACAAATACTGGTGAGAAAAGGAGGTCAATGAGTATCTGGAGCAAATGATAAGCATCATTCATGAAGGCTAAAGTGTCTGAACTTGCTAGTGATTAATTTTATTCTTGAAGTAGTTATTTTCTAACAGTTTTAACTCTTGTCACCAGACTGCTAACTCTTATACCATACTTAATCAAGTTGGTGACAAGCAAATGGACTTGTTTCTCTGTTCCTACAGCTTAAGAGCAGTAAGACTGAGCCTGTTATCTCAGTTCTCCTATGTGACAACAGGTCTTTCTAGATTTCAGAAGTTGGAATTTACAAATGCATTTCACAAAGACTTTATGCTAAGCACGTGAACAATTGTGCAATGTTCTCTTCAACTGATTTAAGGTGCTGGCAGACCAAATCAGAGTGGTGTGTATTTATTTCAGTCTTTAGTGCACCTAATAAAGCTACTTGTCCTTAGACTGTGGAAACTGAAGTCTTAGTGTACCAACCACGTTCGCGTTGTAGGATTGGCTGTGCAAAGACAGACCTGTTAGTGTAATTATTCTAGTAATTCCTTAGATAATAGATTTTTGTAAATGTAAAAGGCTAGGCTGCCTTCAAGACAAGACCTGTTATTGCATCTTTGACTTCCATGGGAAAAGTGGGTACTACAACCTAAGTGTATCCTTCCTGCTTAAGGATGCAGGTATTTGCTGGTTAAACCTTGTTCCTAGGTTTGTAGGAACCTAATAATGAGATGTATGGGTTAATGCAGAGACCCAAGAAAGATGCTTCCTCATCACTTCCAAGATACCTAGCCTTGTCTTAAACTTATTGAGGTGTTAAGGGTATGCGCCAAATGAAAATGCAATGCTGGAGGAAACAAGTAGCTCACTGGGGTACAAATATACATTACTGAGAGGATAAAGACTTCCTGTAACAGTGCTGCCTCTAATGGTGGTGAGGAAAAGGAAGTGTAGTAGCTGTAAGTAACAGGAAAGATAGAGTAGATAGGTGAACAATACAAAAGGAATCTACCAGTACTTTTTGTCAGTACGTCAAAACTTTCTGTAGGTCCTACTGTTAATTACATACTTGGAGAAGGTGTTTTCCTTTAAGTGTCTAAGGGAAAACTTGGAGCTTGCAGTAGTTAAGTAATTCCAAGATTGCTTAACAGACTGGCAATCTGTTTTTTCAAACTGTCAGAACTTGGGGTTTGCAGGTAATTTCTTCTATCTTAGTTCTTGGTGTAGCCTAAGGAGACTTTGAGCTAGTGAGATAGACCTTAGTGTTACTAGCTTTAAACCAGAAGGCCTAAAGCATATCTAAGTGCCAACAAATCTCCTGTAACTGAAAAGAGGAGCTGGAACCCTAGTAGGGCTGGAGATAACTTTCATAGTTGAAAGAACAGAGCTTCAGTAACTCATTTTCTTAAGAGGCACTTGAGTCTTCAATCTGAAAGCCAAACCAATATTTCCTTCCAAAAGTAGAAGAGGGATTTGTCTTCCTCTATTCCAAGAGCACAGAAGCAATAGTGGAGCTATTAGCAAGTCCAGCTTTTTCCAGGCCTGGAGGAAAAAAAAGTCCCCTGATACAATAAGCTAATATCTTGAACAAGATGCCTTAAGAGATGGTTTTACTTTAATTGTCCTCTTGATTGATAGCTATTATATAAGCTCACTTAAAGCTTATAACAGGGCATTAAGCCAGACTTCTAATGTCACTGGAATTGTGATGCTGAATAGTGTTGTGCATAAGTACATGCTGCTGTACTTCTAGGGTCTGTAGCTGATGAATACTTTTTCCCATAAGTGGTCAAAGCATTGCTTTCAGGTACTGTCTTAACCTATATACTTCATGAGTGCAACTGAATAATCCTTACTTAAAGAAATCACTGCTATTCAGAATACTAAAATGAAAAGATTGTGAACAAAAGATTGTAACAGTGCTTTTGTGGCTAATATCAGTAGCAAAATGTCACTTGTCTTGATGCCAATTATCTTCTCTTGCAGTGCAATTAGGAGAAAAATTTCCCCATTTGTGATGTCATTTGGATTCAGGTAAAAGATATGCTTGTAATGATATGGGCAGGGTAGAAATAGTCCTTACTTCTGGTATAAGAACTCGGAGAGTTACCCAAACAATAGTGACTCCAGCCTACTCTGTCTGGAAAGCACTGAATCCCCTATCACCCCAGGAAAGGGTGACTTGAGAAAAGTACTTGGATTGTGAAAGAAGTCTTAAACTGATAGGGAGTAGCTGTGGAATTATACATTAATAACTACAGCTGGGTCTGAGGTACATGTACAGATCTACATAGATGATGTATTCTGGACAGATCACTTAAAATGCAATTTGAATCCTTCAGCTGCTTCTACAAGCAGGCCTCAATCTGTGTAAGAGAACATACTTTTGCTGAAACAGCTTAAACCAAAAATCTGGGCTTGTGCTCTTCAGTTAAATGTCAGCAATTCATTCCTACCTCTCAAATTGACTTGTGTTTTTCTTTTTGCAGAGTATTTGGAGTTGTACTTATCATTGTGGACATTATAGTTGTTATTGTGGATCTGGCTATCAGTGAGAAGAAGGGTGTTAGAGAGATTCTTGAAGGTGTTTCCTTGGCGATAGCGCTCTTCTTTCTCATTGATGTTCTCCTGAGGGTGTTTGTTGAAAGGTAAGACATGGACAAAAATGTAAATGGATATGGCAAGTCCTAGTAAGGAAGCATTACTTCAAGCTTGGACTATGAATATGGATGCCCTGTAGGCTAATGTTCTGGTCATAGACAGTGGCCACATCTTCTCTTGGCTGTGTATGTTGGCTGTTACCCTTCTGTGAATAATCAGTAAAGTGCTTTTTAAGTGAGCACTTGGAAACTGCATCAGCTTTGCTGTGACTTCTGTGTGTAGACTAGGTGTAAGATTACGTTTAGATTAGAAGTAAGGAAGTTTTTCACTCTGAGGGTGGTGACTCACTGGAACAGGTTGCCCAGGGAGGTTGTGGATGCCTCAACACTGGATGTGTTCAAGACTAGATTGGATGGGGCTTTGAGCAACCTGATCTAGTGGGAGGTGTCCCTGCCCATAGCATGGGGATTGGAACTAATGATCTTTTGGGTCCTTTCCAACCCAAACCATTCCATGATTTTCTTAGTGAATCTTCAGTGCTTAGTGTTAAAAACTACTTCAGGAGAGCTTGTCTCTAGCAGTAGCTCTGTATAGGTGATTCTCTTCCTGAAGATATATTTCAGTCTTTGCTATCCATATGGACATCTGCCTAAAACTCTCCTTTGTTTCAGTTTCAGGAACTATTTCCAGTCCAAACTGAATATTTTGGATGCATTCATAGTGGTGGGCACTCTGTTAATTAACATGACGTACTCCTTCTCAGACCTTGCTGCAGCAGATCAGATACCAAGGTAAGAATGGTGTGGCAGCTGTTAAATGTGAGCTCTCTTCTCTTGATAGTCTTCTAAGAATTTTCTTGGACACCTCTAAGCTGGTTTTGTGCATACTAGCTCATGAATATGGCTGAGTGCCTCATGGGTCAGACTAATAAAAGACAGACACCTAACTTTGGTCCACAGTTATCATGTAGACTGTCCCTGTCTCAAAGGCAGAGATGATCTAAACATACCAGTTGGGTTAACTAAAAGTGAATAGTGAGGCCATCAAATACTGACTAAAGTGTTTTGGAGAGTAAGGTGTGCAGCAGCCCTGATAGAAAGGAGAGTCTGAAGAAGGTCAAAAAGAATTGGATTATAATAGCAAATGGAATAGACAACCCAGGGAGTATCTCCATTTAATGGATCTTGAAATAGAAAGAGTTACCACACTGCCTTGTTTCTTCCACCTTGCTTTCTCAAAAGCCCTGTGGTAACATCTGTTGGATTTTCCAGCAGTGCCCTGGGGAGGGGAAAGAGTCTGTTTATGTACATGAATTAATTCCGGTCCTATTTTCATCTGATTTCTGTAGCTTGATCAAATGGTAACCTGTGAAAGGAAACTGTTCCTGATGCAGACAGAACTACAACTCTAAGATTAGTTTATCTGCACCAGGTTTGTTACTGAAACTTGCTTGTATCAGCCAGGGAAAGAATTTCAGTTTGTTCGGAGAGGGTGATATTTAAAAAAAAACCCAACCCAAAATAAAACAATTTGACTGGCTACTGGGCACAAGGGGCGAAACTTTCTTCTAGAAGAAACCAACTCAAAGTCTAGTTATTGAAGAATCTAGAACTTTACAAACATCTGGAAGTACTAGTTATATCTTCAAATACCAGCTAAACTCAGGTTTCAAAAGTAGCACTATGAAAGGAATAGCTCTTGCAGCCTCAGAATCACAAAAGGCTGTTTCCTTGTAGGTCTTTAAACATTAATCTGAGTTTAATGATTACTTCCTATCTCTCTGGCCATGTTTTTCTAAAGCAGCTTTCATCTTACAGTGGCATCCTGTTAAAGGTAGAAGAAAGCATTGTGACAGGGTAATCTGCACTGCTGTTTTACTAGGCTATGTTAGTAGTAGGTCTAATCCTGCACTGACCCATCCTGTTATAGATTGATGTGTGCAAATTCCTTGTATTCTGACTTGCTGAAGTTGATGGGGATTTAGAGTAGGCTTTTGAGTCATATAAAAAGGAGTTCACACTGATGCTCTTGGAAGATACTCATCTGGGGCCTACTTACCTATGTAATTCTTGAGGTCCTCTAAGGCTTCTGTTAAGAGTTCTTTAGTCCTGTTCTGACCAAAATATTACTATCTGACACGAGAAGATACCTCAGACTTGGCCAAATCCCAAATCTTGAGATGAGGTGGTCTCCAGTAGTGTCCACACAATTCAACTAATTCTCAGTAGGTGAGGCCATACCTAGGGTTTATCACTCTTCTTTTCTCATAGACCTTCCTCAAGAAGCAAACAGCAGTCTTGAAGTACCCAATACATTTCAGAATAATTAATCTAAGCAGCTTTTATGAGGATGAAAGCATATGTGTGACAAGTGACGTTTTGGTGGTAGTCCGTAGAAGGTAGCATGTCCTCATGAAGGGGTATGATCTCAATTTCTAATCTGGTCTAGCTGGGTGTGCACTGGGATGAGTTACCTGTTTCCTTGAAGTCTGACCTATAAAAGGCCATTGAGAAATGAGAGCTGGGTATCAGTCTGGGAGCTAACCCTTAACTGGTTCACTTCTAAAGGGCAGAATGCAAACTGCTTTTATCTTGACAAGCTGCTCACAGTTGTGGTTCAGGCTGGGGAGCGGGGCTATGGATTCTTCACTTCAGTGCTGGTTGATCTCCTTGGCTTCTAGCTTCTTGGCTGCTAGCTCCAAGATAACTCTGTTTTGAAAAGAGCAGGGTGATCCTGGGCTAGAAAAGAGCTGGGGGAAACACTGAAGCTTTCCTCCATGTGTCCAGGCCAACCAAAGTCTTGCTGACTTTAAGCTCCACATCAGTGGAGAGCAGACTGTCTTCAACTGGAGGTGATAGGATGTTTCAGTTATACAGTCCCCCTTACTGTAGGTGTTCACCAGTATTTTTACCTAGGTTTATCAGGACCTGATATATATGCATGTGCTCCTCAAAAGTATATGCTTACATACTCCTTAAGGAATGAATGTTATTTTGCCCTAGTCCCTAAGGGTAGATGAAAGCAGCTGCCCCTGTTCAGTTGTTTCCTTAGAACCACTCACATAAGCATCTTGCCTGCTTCAAAGTTCAACAGCAGTTCAGAGTTCATCAAACCAAATCATCTGCTCAAATTGCTGAATGATTAAACACAGGGTTTGTACTGATCTGTTCTCAGGTTTAAGGCATGGTGTCTATAGCCTGTCTAGCTTCTCTTTTCAGCTGTTTTTCAGGTGGCTACTTAAACTTAAATGTGTACTTGAGAACAAGCTTCAAGGAACAAGAATTTGGGGACAATAACATAGGTGGTGTTAAGGGAATTTGCTTGCTGGACAGAGATGCCTCTGAAAGCCTGAGCAAGCAGGGGATTTCCTAGTTCTATTGGCAGTTCAGAACATGTACTCCCCCCAAAATCCTCAATAAATCCATGGCACTCTTCAAGCATAGTATTTTCTCCAAAATCAGCCTGATAAGTCCTAGTTGAGCACATGACACAAGGCTTTAAACTGTCTCTGAAAGAGCTTTTAAATAGCTTTAAGCATTAAGTTTAATTGTGTTAACTTTCATGGTGAATCTGATTATCATCTAGAATGGTTACTTTCCTCCGAGTTCTGAGAATTGTCATCTTAGTAAGAATATTTCGCCTGGCTTCACAAAAGAAGCAACTTGAAGTGGTGACCCGGAGAATGGTAAGTTGGCCTCTTAATATATCTAGGCTACTATTACTCTTTCCAGCTCTTTCTCCAGGCAGCCATCAATTGTGAGTAGCAAGACTGCCCACAGCCTATTGGTTTGCAGCTGATAATATTGCCTAAGCAGTGTGCCTGGTCAGTGTTCCTGTCAGGGTACTGGAGCTTTACATCCAACTTCTAATAATTCTTAACTTTGCTCAAGTAAGCAGCAACTTGACCTGGAAGGCCAGCACGTTGAAGCGATTGCAACACCACCATGTGTCTCAATTGATGATTTCTAGTTTGTGTTGTACATGGGCTGTTTTCCCTCACATGGGGGAGGACAGGAATTTTAATGCTTCTGCTGCTTATTCCAGGTGAAAACAAAAGAATGTGGCTATTGAAGCCATATCCATTGTAAATGCTTTTTATTTTCATCAAGCACACTAAAGTGGGACTTGAAGCTTCAAGTATGTCCTCTTGATCAGAAATAAGCAGTCTTGGTTATGCTGCCATTAACTTTCTTCTTCCTTCCCTCAGCTCCCAAATGTTCAAGTAGCAATGACAGATTCATGCTGCAATCCACAGTGTTCTTTCTGTTAGAATAAACTTTGATACTTCAGGGTAAAAATTCTGTATGGAGCTTCTACCTAAAAGCTAACAAACATTCTTGGCTAATGCTGTAGAGCTTCCTATAGCAAAATGAGGCTCTGCTGCTCATAACTTCAGAGTCAGGATGGTTGATTTTTCCTTATAACAGGCAACACTTGTTGATCTTTGGTATTCCTCTACT